>SIJG01000009.1:31590-258607 GCA_023374025.1 Heterodera schachtii | reverse complement strand
TGTCGAAAATTTGCTGATTTGAGCGGAGGAATTCGACGACGGAATGATCAATGTACCTGAAAAAGGGGGCACAAAAATAATACACACACAAAAATTTATGTTGTTACGCAATCCGAAGGAAGCGAATTTTGTTCGGCAACGGACGGTCGGGCCATGGAAATGCCACATAATCGCCACCAATTCGTACAGAAAGTGTCGCTTTTGGTCCTGCTAATTCCTTGTGAATTTTGATTGTCCTCCAAAGTGTCAATTCAGTTTTGCCATTGAAATGCGTGTCCACTAAACCATCGAAACGTGGCGAAAGCAATGCCAATTTGAGACCGAGTTGGGCATGGTCAAAATAAGGGAAAATGTCCATCAAAATGTCGTTGCAAATCCAGCTGAAATGCGTGAAAACATTAATTAAATGATAAATTTTAAATTCGAAAATTTCTCACCTTTTCTTTAAACGTCGGTTCATTTTGTGGCAATTAGCTGCACACTTTTGTCGTAAGTTATAATTGCAAAAAATGACAGTTCTTACAATTGCTCTGCTTTTTATTATGAATTTTCTCATAAATCGCAACTTTTTTTTTTCGCCTTTCTGTAAAAAATAGGCAATTATCTGCAAGTTTTTCAAAATAAGCAGCAGAAAAACGTTAATTCTTATTAAAGAATCAGGTCTCAAAATTAATAACCATGAATGCTTGCATTTTTAATTGCCAGGGTTCGAACTGATATTTTCAATTTAAGGGGGGTCCCTAACTCCAAATGTTCCGGCAATCTTTAATGAGCCGGAATTTCTGCATTCCTCCGGCAACCACAAAAATTTTAAAACCAAGGCTTCGATCGAAAGTTTTCTAAACCAGAATATCGGGCTCAAAAAACAGAATTTGGTGTCGAAAATTAAAACATTTTGCGAAATTGCTTCAAATCAGTTACATATTTATACAAATTATTTGATCAAAAATTATCAAATATTATATACATATTTGGTTTTAACAATTTTGGAGAGGAAATTGGCCGCCGGAATTTTTTTGTTTGAATGGCTAATTTTTTTAATTTGGCCTACCCTCAAATCAGAACATTTTTATTTTCTCAGATTTGAAAAATTATGTAATCAGTCAGCCAGCAGGTTTCAGGTGCTTTAAAACTAAGATTTTGACCCCAAAAATAAGATTTTTTGAAAAATGTACTTTTTACCTTGTAAAAACTATTAAAAAGCTTTGTCAACCGATCTGATCCAATTTACGATTGAAAATATTTAAATGCGATTTGCTATTAGAGTTTGTCCTTAAAAATGATAATTTTGCGATATCGAGTTAATTTTTTGAGGAAGATTAGAGGTTTTTGTAGACACCATATTTAATTTTTGTAGATTTATTTTCAAATCCAAGAATAAGCACAAAACAAGGTCTTGCCAAAAAAGGACAAATATTAGAAAAAAAAGGACACTTGGAAGCACAGATATTTATGAATTCGAACGAAAGAAAATCAACAAAGCATTTTGAGATAAAATGAGCATCAAATCCGTTTCCATTTGGTGAGATCATCGATCATTTCACAAATATAATTAATTCACTTTCGCGCAATTAGACGACATTTTCCATGCTTTGGTCCGCTTTTTCTTCTTCCGCTGGTGGCGATAATGGCCTAAAATTAAGTGAAATTTGAATTAGGTGCTTGTTTATCTTTTACACTCACCCAATCCAATTATTGTCATAAAGCACAAAATACGCTTTGTTCAAATTAGCATCCGAATTTTCGCCGTTTTCCCATTTATCCGCCGCCGTTTCTCCATTAATTGGACATCGCTTCAACAGAAATTTGCCAGGATGGCCTGTCACTTGCTCCAATGTCAGCTTTTCTTTGGTCCGTTCGTTCACCGATTCAAAAAGCTCAATTGGCGTTGTAATTTCCAGTCCAAAATTCACTTTGTAACTGACTGAAACGGTGGCACTGATAAATTTCTAAACAATGGGAAACCCAAATTAAACGCGAGTCAATTAGTCAGTCGTTTAAGCTCTACTGCAGTTTACGCGTCCAAACGATTTATAAGTTTACGCTTCTAAATCAATGAAAGGGCTTAGCCAGGGGATGAGGAGGCTAAATCCCTCCCTCCCACCCCCGAAACCCAAAAAAAAAATGGACCCCAAAATGGCAAAAATAGTCTTTTTGGCGAAAACGAAAATAAAACGTCCTGCAAAACGCACTTCCTGTTCGAGAAAATGTTATGGCCTAAGAAACTGAGAGAATGGTCATTGGTTGGACGCATAAACTGCAGCAGTTGAGTAGAGCCGTTTAACGAAAATTTAGTCACCACCACCTCTTTGAAAGTGGTGATCCATTCAAGATTTTTCGGAGGAATAACGCAACGCAATCGCTTCGGTTGGCCATTTGCTGTCGGCGTGTGTAACCATTTGGAAAGCACTTGGCCAGAAGTTGGAGTTGCATTTGGCCTATCAAAATCATCACCACGCGCATCCGGGAACAGAGCATCAAAATGCATTGAATTAATGTTCACATTGGAGAGAATTGAAGGCGATGTGAGGCGAAGCAAAGTGTCAAAATGCGCATCATTTTTAAAACTCAAATGATGGACATTTGTCGTCGTAAAAATGGGCCAAATCTGTCGGACAAAAACGTCACAAATTGGCTGGACATTGCTTTCGGCATTGCACGAACTCAAAATCAAATACAAATTGGTGCCATTGTCGAAAATTTGCTGATTTGAGCGGAGGAATTCGACGACGGAATGATCAATGTACCTGAAAAAGGGGGCACAAAAATAATACACACACAAAAATTTATGTTGATTACGCAATCCGAAGGAAGCGAAAGCGAATTTTGTTCGGCAACGGACGGTCGGGCCATGGAAATGCCACATAATCGCCACCAATTCGTACAGAAAGTGTCGCTTTTGGTCCTGCTAATTCCTTGTGAATTTTGATTGTCCTCCAAAGTGTCAATTCAGTTTTGCCATTGAAATGCGTGTCCACTAAACCATCGAAACGTGGCGAAAGCAATGCCAATTTGAGACCGAGTTGGGCATGGTCAAAATAAGGGAAAATGTCCATCAAAATGTCGTTGCAAATCCAGCTGAAATGCGTGAAAACATTAATTAAATGATAAATTTTAAATTCGAAAATTTCTCACCTTTTCTTTAAACGTCGGTTCATTTTGTGGCAATTAGCTGCACACTTTTGTCGTAAGTTATAATTGCAAAAAATGACAGTTCTTACAATTGCTCTGCTTTTTATTATGAATTTTCTCATAAATCGCAACTTTTTTTTTTCGCCTTTCTGTAAAAAATAGGCAATTATCTGCAAGTTTTTCAAATAAGCAGCAGAAAAACGTTAATTCTTATTAAAGAATCAGGTCTCAAAATTAATAACCATGAATGCTTGCATTTTTAATTGCCAGGGTTCGAACTGATATTTTCAATTTAAGGGGGGTCCCTAACTCCAAATGTTCCGGCAATCTTTAATGAGCCGGAATTTCTGCATTCCTCCGGCAACCACAAAAATTTTAAAACCAAGGCTTCGATCGAAAGTTTTCTAAACCAGAATATCGGGCTCAAAAAACAGAATTTGGTGTCGAAAATTAAAACATTTTGCGAAATTGCTTCAAATCAGTTACATATTTATACAAATTATTTGATCAAAAATTATCAAATATTATATACATATTTGGTTTTAACAATTTTGGAGAGGAAATTGGCCGCCGGAATTTTTTTGTTTGAATGGCTAATTTTTTTAATTTGGCCTACCCTCAAATCAGAACATTTTTATTTTCTCAGATTTGAAAAATTATGTAATCAGTCAGCCAGCAGGTTTCAGGTGCTTTAAAACTAAGATTTTGACCCCAAAAATAAGATTTTTTGAAAAATGTACTTTTTACCTTGTAAAAACTATTAAAAAGCTTTGTCAACCGATCTGATCCAATTTACGATTGAAAATATTTAAATGCGATTTGCTATTAGAGTTTGTCCTTAAAAATGATAATTTTGCGATATCGAGTTAATTTTTTGAGGAAGATTAGAGGTTTTTGTAGACACCATATTTAATTTTTGCAAATTTATTTTCAAATCCAAGAATAAGCACAAAACAAGGTCTTGCCAAAAAAGGACAAATATTAGAAAAAAAGGACACTTGGAAGCACAGATATTTATGAATTCGAACGAAAGAAAATCAACAAAGCATTTTGAGATAAAATGAGCATCAAATCCGTTTCCATTTGGTGAGATCATCGATCATTTCACAAATATAATTAATTCACTTTCGCGCAATTAGACGACATTTTCCATGCTTTGGTCCGCTTTTTCTTCTTCCGCTGGTGGCGATAATGGCCTAAAATTAAGTGAAATTTGAATTGAATTGTCAATTATCTTTTAAACTCACCCAATACACTGTTTGTTAATGTTAAGCACAAAACGGACACCGTTAAATTTGTCAGCCGAATTTTCGTTTTCCCATTGAAACGCTGCCGTTTCTCCATTAATTGGACATCGCTTCAACAGCCAACTGCCAGGATAAGGTGGTATTTTCTCCAATGACAGATTTTCTTTGGTCCGTCCGTTCTCCAATTCAAATGGCTCAATTGGTGTTGAACTTTTCAATTCAAAATACATTTTGTAACTGACTGAAGCGGTGGCACGGAGAAATGTCTAAACAATGGGAAACGAAAATTAAAGGCAATCAATTAGTCAGTCGTTAAAAACTAAAAAATTGGTCACACCTCTTTTGAAACTGTTGATCCATTCGAGATTTGGTGATTCAAAATGTTTATCGCAACGCAATTTCTTCGGACGGCCATCTGTTCTCGGAGTAGTGCAACCATTTGGACAACATTTGTCCGGGAGAAGTTGTATTTGTTGGCCCATCATCGTCATCAATTGCTTCTGGGAACAGACGAAGAGATTGGATTGAATTAATGTTCATATCGGAGAGAATTGTCGGCGATGTGAGACGAAACAAAGTGTCCAAATGATCAGCAAAGTCAAAGCACAAATGATGGACATTTGTTGTCGTAAATATGGGCCAAATTTGACGGACATAAACATCCCAAATCGGGCGGACATTGCTTTCTGTTTTGGATGAATGCAAATGCAAATATAAATTGGTGCCTTTGTCCCAAATTGGTTGATTGGAGCGGAGAAATTCGACGACGGAATGATCAATGTAACTGAAAAAGGGAGCAACATAAAATGCATTAATTTACACAGAAATTTTTTTTGCAATAATTACTCAATCAGAAGGAAATTGAAGCGAATTTTGTTGTGCAACGGACGGTCAGGCCATGGAAATTCCACAGGATTGGCATTATCGATTAACACAGTTAATTTCGGCACTTCTGTGAAAGCGTCTTTGTGAATCCTGATAGCTTTCCAAATCGTCAATTCTGATTTGCCATCGAAATGCGCGTCCACCAAAACATCGAAACGATCGGAAATCAGTGCCAAATTGAGGCCGAGTTTACGACGACGAAAAAATGGCATAATGTCCATCCAAACATCGTGGCAAATCCAACTGAAAAGAATAAAATTTAAAAATTCCTCACATTAAAAAAACTAAAAAACCCTTACCCGTATAATTTCTGAATACGGGTTTTACGGGTTAAGGGTTTTTAGCCCGTAACCCGTATAGATGTCGAGCCCGTAACCCTTACCCTTATCCGTACATTCTAAAAATTCCGATCTCTAATAGGCACCATTTAGCGGTCTTAAAATTCTTAATTTTAACCCTAAAAATTCTCACATTTTCCTCAAAGTTCATTTCATTTTTGTGGCCACGCTAACACTTCGCCGCTTTCCAAATGATGTCACAAATGAACCCATCAATTGTTGTTTATGATGTCCATCAATTGCGATAGAAGAAATGAGTAGCCGATTGTCGGAGGAATGCTTTTTCTTTTTTGTGACGGGCGGTGCCATTATAAAAAGTGATTTTGCTTAATGGGAAATTTTTATCAAATTTTAGGTTTTAAATAAGCACTATTATACGTAATGGTGTCATATGAAACACGTTATGGCTAAAAATAAACGTCAGACTTCGACTTCAGCCTCCTTTTTTACCCAAAAAAAATTTTTTTTTTTTAATTTGACTCACAAAACAGAAAAGTAAACAGAAAGGTACCTACCTCACACATTATATACTCTACATATATTTGATAGAGAAGAGCCAGAGCAATGAAGAATTTAGGAAATTTTGTCCCCTCTTTTTTTCATTTCCCATTTTCGGGACTATAAAAATGTTTGTTTTTTCAATTTGCCTCTCATTATTTATAAAAAAAATTTAAACACAATTACCTATTCTCTCTGATCTTAATCATTCGGAAAACAGCAGCAAATTGTGTCAATTGCCACAAAAATGAACCGCCGGTAAAACAAAAAATTACAAATTTTTCATTTTCCCAATTTTTACCATGTTTCAGTTGGATTTGTGGCGACGTGTGGATGGACATTCTCCCATCTTTTGACCGTGCTCAACTCGGACTCAAAATGGCACTTCTTTCTCCACGTTTTGATGCGTTGGTGGACAAACATTTCGATGGCCAATCAGAATTTCCAATTTTGAAAACAATCAAAATTTACAAAGACCCTGTTGCTGCAGTGCCGAATTTAGCCGTGATTATCGACGAAGACAATTCTGTGCCATTTCCGTTGCCCGACCATTCGCTGCCCAACAAAATTCGCTTTAAGGACCTCTGGATTGAGTAATGCAAACGTAAATCAAAAGCAATTCATTTGTCACCATTTTTCAGTTACATCGATCACTCCGTCATCGCTTTTCTTCGTGCCAATCAACAAATTTTTCACAAATGGAACGACACCAATTTGACTTTGTGGTTTTGTTTTCAATATATCGTTGATGATCAGCCGATTTGGGATGTTTTTGCACGTGAACTTTGGCCCATTTTTGCACCAAACATTCGCCATTTTCACTTTGCTAATAGTGATCATTTGGACAATTTGCGTCGCCGCATTTCGCCCACAATTCTCGCCGATCTCAACATTAATTCCATATTTTGTCGTAATCTGTTCTCCGATTCAATTGCTGATGATGGGCCAAATGCAACTGTCGGGCAAGCATTGACAAAATGGTTGCACACACCGAGAAAAGATGGCCATCCGAAGCGATTGCATTGCATGTTAGCTACTGTTGGTGATGTCAACAATTTCAAGGAGGTGTGGCCATACATTTTCGTTCGTTCGATTTTGATTTTGGTTTCCCATTGTTTAGAAGTTTCTCAATGACACCACTTCCGTCCACTACAAAATTCAGTTTTCTGTTCATCCAAAGTCCATGCCAATTGAGCCATTTGAATTGGTCAACGGTCGAACCAACGAAAAGCTGACATTGACCAACGAAAGCGAAGATGAATGGGACGAGCGATGGATAATGAAACGATGCCAAAATGGGGAGACGGAGACGGCGGATCAATGGGAATACGAAGACGACGTAAATTCGAGCAATTTGAACAATGTGCACATTGGGATTCACAATGTCAATACTTGCATTGGGTGAGCAACAAAAAAGCATTTTATTTTGTTAAAAAATTCAAATTGCGCTTAATTTAGGCCTTTTTCCTCCGCCAGAACAACAACAGTGATCACTGATCAGCAGCAGAGGAAATGAATTATTTTATTGAGAAATGATCGATCATAATTCAGCAGTGATAATAATGTATTTTATGGAGAAATCGCGTAAATTGTGGTAAATGTTAATAAATTGGAGTTGTTTAAATGGCAAAATATGCGAAAAATAGTTTGAAATTTTTTTCAAAAACTTTAAAATCATATATAAACAATTGGAATACTCTGAATTTTGAAAATTTTCAAAATAAATAAGCGTTCAAATATTTACAGGTTAAATTAAAGCTTTAAAATTTGGTGCGTGCGATTTTATTAATTTTAGAGAGTTAGTGAGTTCGAAACACTTTTTAAAATATAAGCATAATTAAAATATTCATAGAAATTTTTTAAAATAAAATTCAATAAATATTTGTATATTCGAACGAAAGAATTAATCAACAAAAGTATTTCTGAGAGAAAATGAGAGCATCAAATCAAATTCCAATTGGTGAGATTGAAGATCATTTCTCAAATATACCTAATTACAATACAATATGGGTTAGTGATTGAAAATTAGGATGAGGATGAGGGGAGGGAGGGCGCGGGCTCCAGGTCTTGAGCACATTGCTGGTGGAAGCTGATGAACCTTATGAATGGCTCAATGTTGTTGTTGTCTGAAGCTTCCTCCAGCCACGTGTAATATTCATACGCTTTTTCTCGGGCAGGGTGACCGGGTGGTATCCACGGCGCGGCATGATAAGGTTCATCAGCAGGCGTGAGGTCCTTCCATTGCCGTCGTAAAACGGATGAATATATACCTTAACATGCCCTCCTCTATTAACCGATTTTAATCCCCGCGACTAATAAATTACAAAAGCCGATGGTATCATTTTAATCATTTTTCGAATAATTTTCATAACTAAATGCCCACAAAATGAATATTTTAAAATTTTTTTCATTAATTTTCCACACGATAATTCTTATTCAGAACAGGCAAATCCATCAAAATAACTGCGATTGCTGTGTGGACGGAATTTTCAACATTGAGAGCGTCGATTAAATAGCCGCCAATAAAAAGAAGATAGGCTTTTTTGCAGTTTAATATTCATGTAAATCGGTGTTTATTTTTTGTACAATAACCGATTTAGATTAGCTGGCACTGCTGAGGCTTCCAATTAAAGGTGAACATGTTTTTTCGGTTGTTGTTAAACTAGTTTTCGAGTTATTTCGAACTATTTTTCTAGCTTTTTGTTTTTAGAATAAAACCTAAAAAATCAAAAGAAAATTTGAAAAATTAAAAAAAAATTATTTTGGCGTTTTTTCCAAAATTATAAAGTCTTTTGCAACTATTTTCAGTTTTTAGCAACTAAAAATCGTAGCCCTAGTAATTACCATCGGCCTTTTAATTTATTCTACTCACAAGCGTGTGCTGAGCCCGCGGTGCGAATTCAGCGGCAGATGACGACTCTGAAGCCAGCTCGTGGTTGAACCAGGCAACGAACTGCTGCATTGCGCCGGGCACTTCTTCGGCTGGCATTGGATGGAAATTGCCAACTGTCATCTCACAGTCCCTCAATGTGCCGGCCCTGGTGTTCCGAAGTCCCATGACCTCCAGGTGCAATGTGCAGAACGTCTGAGGAGAACAGCTTTTTTATTGTGCCAATCTTTCATCTACTGTTTCACCTCCAAAGTCAACTGGCGGGCCCAGAAAATAGGCTTCCAGAAGGCTGGCAAAAAAAATTTGTCCCCAGCGAACGGCGAGTAGTCGTCGTCACCGTCGTGTTGTCATCATTGTCCTCCGCTTCATCCGCCTCCCTTGTTTCGGTTTAATAGAAATTCATATTGCTTTTTTCTAATGAATTGTATTTGCTGTGCGTTTTAGAATTTGGCTCCAGTTTTTTAAACCAATTTATAATTAGCATATTTTCCTGTTTGGTATTACGCACAATTCTTAAAAATACATTTACATTCTACCAGGAATAAGAGCAGAAATGGGATCTCGATAATTTTTGGCATTTTTGAATGAAATTCGGGAGCATCCAATGGTAACAAATAAAATCATTTAAACTCTAGGATTTAACGACTTACTTTTAAAATTATTTTTTTATTTCCAATATTAAGGCAACGAGAATAACTTTTGCTTTAACGGGATTAGGATAGGCACCTGCGCAAAATCCGGCGAAAGAATATGACAAGCAAAGTGGTCAGCTCTAGTAATTTTATGGCCTATTTTTTGAAGTAGAAAATGGGTCAGCTTTATTATAATAACTGAAATAATGCTAAAATGAGATAAAATAATCATTATTATAATTTTAAAAGAGTCAGTTTCGGTTTAATAAAATTCATATTGCTTTTTTCTAATGAATTGTATTTGCTTTGCGTTTTAGAATTTGAATTCAGGAATTTTTACGGATTAATTGATGTTTAAACAACATGCAAATTTTACATTTTTTGGATGACCGTAAAAATATGAAACTATTAATTCCTTCATAACTTTTTCAGAAAAAAAGCAATTTTAAGTTTGTTTATGTATAGAGAAAGCCCAAAGATTTTTCTATAAGTGACAAATTTCTACGATGGCTTAATTGAACCGAGCCGCCATAATTATTTGTATTATTTCAAGAAAATTTGAGGTGTGAAATCGCAAAATTTTATCCAAAAAGATAACAAAATTACGCCAAACCAATATTGAGATAAATAATTTTTAAAAAACAAATTTAATTTTTAAGTTTAAATTTAAATGAAAATAAGAAAAGTTTAAGTGTCGGAGAATCAACAAATTTTTGAGTGGAAATGGACACCAAAAATGATCAAACAATTTTATATTAAATAATAATCTCAAATAACCGATCATTACACAAAAATAATTCATTTCCCAGCATGTTTTTGCACTATAACTTTTTTTCTTTGCCAACCAAATTCAACATTCTTGGTATCATTCAAAAGCTCTTAACATGCTCTATCAGCCTGCAAAATTTCAAAAAAATTCGTCAATTTCGAACAAATTTATGGCCAGAAAAGTTGGAAAATTTGGTTTTTTGAATTATTCAGGCCCAGGCCATAACTTTTTTGAAGCTCAACGAATTTTTTTAGAATTTTGCAGGCTAATAGAGGAAACTTAGGGTTTTGAATGATACCAACAATGTTGAATTTGGTTGACAAAGAAAAAATTTATAGCCAAAAACCCGCTGAGGCCCAAACGTGCCGGGGCCCAACTGAGCGGTTCCGCGGAAAAAGGCATTTAAATTTTTTATTAAGGATTTTTAGGGAGCAAAAAGCGTAAAACTTAACCAAAAAACTTAATTTTGGATATTTAAATGATTAAATAAATTTATAATTTTTTTTTGAATAAGAAAATTTTTAAACCTAAAATTTTTAAAAATCAGATTTTGGAGCCGAAAATCAGAACATTTCGCGAAATTGCTACAATTTATCCTATCAAAAAATGTATCGAATTATTATTTTTCGCCTCCCATTATCTTTTTTAACAAATTTGGAGGGAAAGTAAGTAAATTGTATATTTTGTTTCAGTGCATTCGGGAACAAAAAATCAGATTTTTAACTTTTTTACGGTGTATTTTTCAAAAAAAAAAAAAAAATTTGATGACGGGCGAGGGGAGAGGCTCCGGCGGTTCCGCGGAGCAGGACAAAACGTCGTCGGCCGAATTTTTGGACCATAACTTTTTTCGTTTCTCTACCAAATTAACATATCAAACTGCAATTATTTTATTAATGCACAAAAAAAAATCAGGGCAAAAAAAAGTTCGAAATACTATTTTGAGTTCCTTCTGGCCATAACTTTTTTGAAATTTAACGAAAACGGTGACAAGTATAAAACATCAATTGATGGGGGGCCATTTGAATCAGTGAACGAACGAACCAAGGAAAAGCTGACATTGGAGAAATTGCCACGTTCTGCTGTTTATTGGCTGTTGAAGCGATGCCCAATTAGTGAAAATGAGGCGTCGATTCAATGGGACAACAATTTGAACAAAGTCACATAACTAACTGTATTTTGAGCAAAATTCTGCGCCATTCTCTACTCCTAACCTTCTAGATTCGGTTGAAAAAATACATGGCGTGCGTCGCAAAATGGCCAGAATAATTCAATTTTTTGAGTTGTTTTTTTGGCCATAACTATTTGTATCTCACAAGGGAACATTCCAAACTGTATCCACCCAGATCACTTTAAAACCACTTTTATCGTGTAGAGCATAGTCGATTTACTATTGTCAATTTTCGGCTTTTTTGGCTACGGAGCCAAAAATGATCAGAAAAAATTGATCAAAGTTCCGAAAAATCGAAAAAGTGGCAAATTTTTTTAAAATTCATAAAAAAATTTAAAATGGTCCTAGAGCTGGAAACTTTTTAAAAAATGATCAGCAAACAATTCTCTATCAAATTAGCATCAAAAATAAATTAAAATTACAGAATAAAAATATGCCAGGTGGAATAATACTTAGAAAAAAACCAAAATAATTCATCATTTGTCGAGCGGATCCGAACCCATGACAAATGGTCATTAAAGTGTAAGAGGAAAAATGAGTCAAATTAACAAATTTTGGCTGGGATTTTCATTTGATCGATTTTTTCTGATCATTTTTGGCTCCTTAGCCAAAAGTGCCAAAAACTGGCAATAGTAAATCGACTATGCTCTACACGATAAAAGTGATTTTAAAGTAATCTGAGCAGTCACAGTTCGGAATGTTCCCTTGTCAGCTATATTTTAAAAATTTAGAAAACAAAAATTTTAAGAATTCGATTTTTTTTTTTTTCAAATTTACCAACTACAATGAGGCTCATGTGCTGATTTATAAGCAATTTTTGCTGCTTTTGACTAGGCAAAATGGGTTTTAACTTTTAGGATTCACAGAAATATGTAATGACAAAACAAATTTACATACATATAATATAATATACATAGGGACAAATACAATTATCAACAATACAAATAATGATTATCAAATCCCTTTTATCATCCGTAATCTTAATCCATCTGTTTTCACTTCGCATTTCAAAATCACTCAATTTCTTTCCAAGACAAATGTGCCGGCCGTCGTCAGTCACCAAATGCCAAAATGCTCTCATGGCATTTGTCCATCGAATCCGCCGCGGGTGGGCGAAGACATTTGACGCATGAAACGCCTTTCCCGTTGATTTGACACATACACGTAGCAACAGATGTAACACGGAATGCAGCAGACGGAACAACAACAGCACAGCATTAAGGAATAGAGGACAACACCAATACCAGTGCCCGTTAGAGCAGCCAACCTGAAATTATTAAATGGGGAGGAGTTACTACTGTATGGGAGTGTGTATGGTGGTGGTTGGGGTTACGGTCGCATTTCTATGGGTTCTGTAAATGGCTCTATTGCAGTTCACACGACCATAAAAATTTTTTGCAACTTTAGTGCACCATAACTTTTTCAAGAGGCATCCAAATTAAACATTCTTACTATCATTCGATAGCCCTAAGAAGCCTCTATTAGCATGCAAAATTTCAAAAAATTTCGTGGGGTTACAAAAAATTATGGCCAAAAATGTTTAGAAAACCAACTTTTTGAAATTTTGCAGGTTAACAGAGAATTCTTAGGGCTATCGAATGATATGTACTAATTGTAAGAATGTTTAATTTGGATGCTCCTTGAAAAAGTTATGATTCATCAAAATTGAAAAAAAAATTTTATGGTCGTGTGAACTGCAATAGAGCCCTGTAAATTGCTTATGTATGAGCGATGAATGAAATGGGAAGAAACAAAACAGCGCAAAACGCACCAAGCAAAGCCTTCGAGATGATGCTCCTGCATCGGCTCAATTTCACTGAAAAATGAGGGGAAAAATTAAGGAATTTTCATGAATGAACAAATTTGAAAATTAGGGGGAATTTGTATTACCAATTTCTGACAAAAGTCTGATTGGGATGCCGAAAAATGTAAGGCAAAAATGTTGGACATATCATATTACACATAAAAAGTTGGAATTCCGATTGCCTCATATGTACCATGGGGTGGATAGAATACGGACCAAACCGAAAATGAGACACAAAACGCGGTAGAAAATGTTGCGAAAAAAATTCACCGCAATACGCAAATTGCATTACGTCCAATCCCACCCCTCCTCTACCCTTGGAATTTCCGTGTTCAATTTTCGTTTTTTTTAATGAGGGCCTTTAAAAATTTAAATTTTTTGGATTTCGAAAATTGCTGTTCATCAAAATCACAGCACCTGCTGTTTTTGTTGTTTTGTTGCTGACAGAAGCCGTCGTTGAGAAACAATGCGACGATCAGAAAAATGATCAACAGAAAATTATTATTGTTGGAAGCCATGGCAAAAAAAAGGAGAGGAAAACTCTGTCAAATAAAATTTCTTTTTGATATAGAATAATTTTACATAGAATGGCATTTGCGTCAAACGACCATTCCCTTTTATACCGGACAAACGCCGACTTTTTCCACCCTCAAATTGCTAGGCTAATATTTTAGTATAAAAATGCCTTTTTTCTTCTCCTCCTCCTCATTCCATATTCTGAATTTTTGTGACACCAATTACCTAATTAATTGTAAAACGGCAAAAGTGTGCTAATTGCAGCAAAACAAATGAACAGACGGTGAAGAATTTTAAATACAAATTTTTTCGTTACCCAATTTTTTTTCCATGTTTCAGTTGGATTTGTGGCGACGTGTGGATGGACATTCTCCCATCTTTTGAACGTGTTGAACTTGGTCTCAAAATGGCATTGCTTTCCGACCGTTTCGATGTTTTGGTGGACAAACATTTTGATGGAAATACGACGGAATTGACACTTTGGAGGACAATCAAAATTTGCGTGGGCATTGGACTAAAAGCGAAACTGTCTGTTCTGATCGATGACAAATTTGCGGATTTTCCATTGCCGGACCATCCGTTGCCCAACAAAATTCGCTTTAAGAATCTTAATATTTGGTAATTTAAACTTTTGTGTTTATTAAAGCAATTTTTTATGTTTCTTCAGGTACATTGATCATTCCGTCATTGCATTTTTCCATGCCAACAAACACATTTGGGACAGAATGGGCATCAATTTGGAGTTGTTTTGTGCAAATGTCCAGCAAATTTGGGATGTTTTGGCTCGAGAAATTTTGCCAATTTTTGCGCCAAATATTCGTCATTTGTACTTTTCCGATGGAAATCATTTGGGCAATTTGCGTCGTCACACTTCACCGGCAATTCTCACTGATCTTGATCAATTGTATTCAATCTATTCTGGTGGTCTGTGCCCCGATGGAATTGCTGATGATGGGCCAAATGCAACTGCTAGCCAAGCATTGTCCAAATGGTTACACACGCCGAGCAAAAATGGCCAACCGAAGCGATTGTTTTGTGCGGATTATGGCGAAGAAGTGAACTTAGATTGGATAAACAATTTCAAAGAGGTGGCTCTATTCATTAAAATTTGAAAGAGGTGGCCGGCCTACTAATTGACTGTTTTGATTGCTCATTTAATTTGCTTTTTCTTTTTGTTTAGGCATTTCTCCGTGCCACTTCTTCCGTCAGTTACATTATTCGAATGAAGCGTTTGAGAACAATGCCAACTGAGCCATTTGAATCGGTGAACGAACGGACCAAAGAAAAGCTGACACTGGAGAAAGTGTCACGTTATGATGCAGTTAATTGCTGTTGAAGCGATGTCCAATTACGGCGACGGTTCAGTGGGAAAACGACGAAAATTTAGACGACAATTTGAACAATGTCCGATTTAAGTTGTGGGGCGGCAATTATAGCATTGGGTGAGAGCAGCAACCAAGGAATTTTGATTTTGTTAAAAAATAAAAAACAATTTAGACCATTATCGCCACCAGCGGAATAAGAATAAGCGGATCAAAGCAACCAAAATGTCGTCTAATTGCGCGGAAATGAATTAATTATATTTGAGAAATGGTCGACGATCTCACAAATTGCAAATGGATTTGATGTTCATTTTCTCTCAGAAATGCTTTTGTTGCTTCTTAAACATTTATTTGTCTGATTGCTTTAGAATTTTTGTTCAATATATGTATTTGAAAAATGGTCGGTCATTTGAGTTGGTGAATTGGAATTTGGATAAATTTTTATCGGGGGCTCCAAAACTCAAAATTGCTCAAAACCAATTTTATTGGTTTTCTTAGTCGGGGATTCGATAATTGGTTCGAATAGAGATGCCAGCCTGAATCATGATCAGTAGGGTTATGACGTTGTATGCATTAAAATTACATTTTACGCCGAATTTAAAAAAAAAAAATTTTTTAGGCGGGGGAGTCCGGCGGTACCGGTAGGGCCGACGGGAAATTGTTTTTAGGATTTTTCATCAATTTTGTTAAAATTATGTTCAAAATTCAATAATTTTCCTCTTTTCCCACTTCGCTGGCGACCCCCTCACCCCGAAATTGTCATCCTTAATAGTGTAAAAATTTCTCGGTTTCGAGACTAAAAACCCGAGAGCGGGAAGCGAAAACCCCGAGAAATTTTCCGAGTCGGGAACCGAGACTCGCACATCCCTAGTAGGGATGGAATTCCGAGGGCCCAAAAATTTTCGGAAGTCGGAATTCCGTGCCCCTACCTCTTTCCTTCTCTATTTTCAATTGCTCTTTCCTTTGTCTCTCTCTCTCTCAGTCACTTTGTCTCTCTCTCTAAATCTCTCTCTCTCTGTCTCTCTCTCAGTCCCTTTGTCTCTCTCTCTCTCTCTCTCTCTCTCTCACTGTTCTCTTTTGTTTTTTTTCATTTGTCTCTCGATTTTCTCTCTTTGTCCCTTTTCTCCAATATGCCTTTGGTTGGGGACGACGGCACATAATTTGCCGACCTAAATTTCGCTCCCATACAATCGATTGCTCCTTTCTCATTTCTTCGCTCCCATTCAAATCAAACATTTATCTTTCTTTTCATACCAATCACATTTTTATCTTTTATGCGTCCAATCATTATTAGCAGCTGTACAGAAATAGAAGTTGATTATTATTTAATTATTGTTTAAAATTGATGGGACGCATAAACTTGACAAATCACTTTTTATACGCATATTTTGCAATTTTATGTGCATATAATATTCCGAGCCCTAGGCATTATCATACCAGATTATCTTTTGTAAATTTACACAATTAATTATTTAAATAAATTTCTAACTATGTATACCTAAATGTCTACATTCTTTTTTCCCAAAGGCGTTTTACTTTTTTTTATTTAAATAAAAATTATATCATTTTGTAAATTACCTTTTTTTAAATATTTTTAAACATTTTTTCGATATAAAATTTTCAAAATGATTTCTGCTAATGGTGGCAGCACCGCCAAAGTATTGAACTGTCTGATGTGTGGCCAGTCGGAGACCCGCAGCACGTTTATGGCACATATTGCAGAACATTTGTAAGAGCAATAATTAAAATGACTAATTACTGTACCTGCAAATACAGTAACCCATTTAAAAAAAAATTAATTTAAAGGAATTATCGACCTCACCAATGTGCCGAATGCGATTTCCGATCAGTGACTGCTGAACAAATGGCGGACCATGAAGCAACCACTGAACATGTTGGACAGTTAAACGTACGTCCTAATGTCTAATGGGTTCAACCATTAATTAATACTAATTAATGCGTTTTTTTTTTTGCAATTAATTAGGCATAATTTTGGAATTGATTAGGCATCACCTAATCCCTATTTGGATCGGCTGTGCCGTTTTGTGTACAACGACTGCGATTTTGGGGACAAAAATGGGGGTCTCGACAAAGTTTTGGCGCGCAAATTGGTCAGCACAGCGGATGAGGAGCAGCAGAGCATCCGCCAAGCGGTTGGCACAATAAATTTTTGCAAATCCATGTCTTTTAATAGGATTCGGGTCTTACAATTAGAAACGGAAATGACCCATGGATTTGTATTAACGAAGTTAGGAAAAAAAATTATGACCTAAAAATTTTTCTGCTTAATTTTTGAAATATAGGTAAATAAAGTTTTTAGTTAACAATCACAACTTACGACAAAAATGTGCAAATTTCAACAAAAATGAACAGACGGTAAGGAATTTTCTAAAAATTTTTAATTTACCCAAATTTTTCCTCGCATTTTCAGTTGGATTTGTGGCGACGTGTGGATGGATATTCTCCCATCTTTTGACCATGCTCAACTCGGACTCAAAATGGCACTGATTTCCGACCGTTTCGATGTTTTAATTGACGCACATTTTAATGCAAAAACGACGGAATTGACAATTTGGAGAGAAATCGAAATTCGCAACAAAGGACCAACACCAGTGCTATTTGTTTATGGCAAATGGGTGGAATTTCCATTCCCGGACCGTCCGCTGCCAAACAAAATTCGCTTTAAGGACCTTCGGATTGAGTAATTTAAACTTTTGTCTATATTAAAGCATATTTTATCTTTTTTCAGTTACATTGATCATTCCGTCATTGCATTTCTCCATGCCAACAAGCAAATTTGGGATAGAATGGGCACCAAATTGGAATTGTCTATATGGTCAAACAAAACCGAGGATGATCAGCCAATGTTGGATGTTTTTATCCGTCAAATTTGGCCAATTTTCGCGACAAACGTTCGTCATTTGTGCTTTCGCAATGGCCATCATTTGGACATTTTGCGTCGCCGCACATCGCCGACAATTCTCACTGATCTTGATCAATTGAATTCAATTCAATCTGATTGTCTGTTCCCTGATCAAATTGCTGATGATGGGCAAAACGCAACTGCTGGCCAAGTGTTGTCAAAATGGTTGTACACGCCGAGCAAAAATGGCCAACCAAAGCGATGGCGTTGTAATGGTTATTTTGGTCCACCAAATTTCGAATGGATCAACAATTTCAAAGAGGTGCATACGTTAATTGCAACATCAAACATGGCAGTCTACGTCAGTTGGGCCCCAGCATGTTTGGGCCCCAGCGGTTTTTTGGCTATAACTTTTTTCTTTGTCAACCAAGTCAAATATTCTTGGTATCATTCGAAAGCCCTAAGTGTCCTCTATTAGCCTGCAAAATTCTGAAAAATTTCGTTGAGGTTCAAAAAAGTTATGACTTGAAAAATTCAAAAAACCAAATTTTCCAACTTTTTTGGCTCAAACTTTTTTTTTTAATTGGCATTTTAATAGATACAAAAAAAGCTCGAAATATGTAGTTATTAAATATGTGTAAAAATAATGATTTTTTAGTGGAAAAAAGGTTAAAAAAAAAGAGTAAAATTTTAGTTATATTTTTGTGTAGACGAATAATTTAAATAATTATAATGTTTTCTTAGCAGATAATGAACAATTTAATTATTTTGTCAAGAAAAAAATTAATTAATTTTGTGGGATGATTTTTCAAGAAAATTTTCCAATTCTTATGGGTGTATTTTTTGAAATTTTTTTTGGGTCGATTCTTAGGGGTGTTTTTTTAGTTTTATTTCATTTTTGGTAAGGATTTTTGAAAATCCTTAAAATAATTACCAAAAATGCCAAAATTTGCGATTTTTTGTGCCTAAAAAAGAATTCCTAGCATATATTTTTTTAAATTTTGTTTAGACATTTCTCTCTGCCACCACTTCTGTCAGTTACATTATTGGAATTAATTTTCATATGGAAACAATGCCAATTGAACAATTTGAATTGGTGAACGAAAGGACAAATGAGAAGCTGATATTTTGGGAAAAATCCATGTGTAATTGGCTGTTGAAACGATGTCCAATTGGGGAGACAATTCAATGGGAAAACGATGAAAATTGGGACCACAATTTGAACAAAGTCAAATTTGATTTGTGGCGTGGCAATGATAGCATTGGGTGAGTTGATTTTGTCGATAATAATTCATCCAATTGAAATGGCACTAAATTTTAGGCCATTGTCTCACAACCAGCGGAAGAAGAAAAAGAAAAAGCGGACGAATGAAAGCAATGAAAATTATTAATTATTTTGAGAAATGGTCGACGATCTCACACAATTGGAACTTGATTTGATGCTCTCATTTTTTGTTTTGTTTTGAAAATGTCACTTATTTTGAAAACAACAAATTTATGAAAAATTTACTTAATTCTTTAATAAAAATTACAATCGGAAATGTTTTCCCTGTGGCGTTTAACGGCACTACCGGCCCCGCCCCCCCCCCTAAAAACGAAAAAAAATCAAATGAGATTTGTTTAAAACATTCAAAATTCTGCTTTTTCAAAAACTATCTTTGACTAACAAACACATTCAAATCTATGTTTCATATCGGACTCGCTCAGTTGGGCGCGCACGGTTGGGCGCCAGCATGCTTTTCCACTTAAGCTTTTTTTGTTGGCATCCAAATCCAATATTCTTGGTATCATTCGAAAGCTCTAAACATGCTCTATTAGCCTAACAAAAAAAGAATAGATTTTTAAGCCTGGAAAAAATTTTGTTCATAAAAAACTTCAAAAATTCTGCATTTTTTGAAATTTCATGTTATAACTTTTTTAGTAATTGTCTAATCGCTAATTTGTAAGCAATAGCTTAGAAAAAGCTTCTAAACATGTTAAGCTTTCGAATAATACCAAGAATGTGGGATTTGGATGACATTCAAAATTCTGCTTTTTCAAAAACTATCTTTGACTAACAAACACATTCAAATCTATGTTTCATATTAGTGTGAAAATGAGAAAAAAATCGTTCTGAAAATTAACATTTCTTAAAAGTGTTATAAAATGCTTATGATTGGGTCTAGGCTTAGACTTAATTTTTGTCAAATATGAGTTGCCTTTTTGTACGAGTTGCCATTGACCCACGAAAAGTCAAAATGAATTTGCAAATTATCTCAAGTAAAAAAGTATCGAATTTTATCAATTTTTAATTATTAGCAAACTCAAATTCCTATTTTTAATTGTCAGCGTTAAATTTGACAGTTCAAAGAACAACAAAATATGTATCATCAATTAACATTATTCATTATAGGCTCTTCTTTGATCAGACATTTCTCAAATGATCAGTTCTTCTTCTTCCACTGATCACTGGGCCCGGGAAAAGAGAACACTTTTTCATCGCTTTGACCTGGCGGAGACAGCGGCCTAAATCACGAAATTATTGAAAAAACCCGGATCAACAGGGTTTCAGAGATGGTTCATAACAGGAGGGACAGGTCAAGGACAGAAGTCCTGTTTTAATAGGAATCCCTGGCGCTGCTATGATTCTGGGAAAGTACTGTACATGGGATAAGGGAAAGAAGTACTGTATAGAGGATAAGAGAATGTACTATATAGGGGATACTATCTTCTTGTCCATGCTCTTCTGATGCTCACCCAATGGCATCACAAAGACTGAAGCACACTCCGTTCAATTTGCCCAAATTGTTGTTGTTCTTCTGCTGCTGTTTCTGAACCGCCTCCGTCTCCGCAACAATCGGACATCGTTTCAGCAGCCAATATCTTAATACACTTGTGCTACTTTCATCCCTCAGTCAGTGTCAGCGTCTCATTGGTCCCTTCGTTCACCAATTCAAATTCTTCAATTGGCATTTTGACCAGATATAAATTGAACCAAATATTGTAAGCGACAGAAGTGGTGGCATGAAGAAATGCCTAAACACGCAAAAATGGTAAACAAAAACACAATTTAACGAATATATAGCGGACCACCTCCTCGAAATTGTGGACCCATTTGCAATTTGGTAGACCAACAGTCTCACGACAAAACAATGTTTTAGGTTGGCCATTTTTTGTCGGAGTGTGCAACCATTTGTACAGAATTTGGCGATTTGGTCCACCATCATCAGTTATCAGTGTGTGCAACCGTTTGGACAGAATTTGGCGATTTGACCCATCATTAGCGATAACATCGGGGAACAGCCGCCCGGAATAGATTGAATTCAATTGATCAAGATCAGTGAGAACTGTCGGCGAGATCAGACGACACAAATTGTCCAATGATGGCCATCGTCAAAGCTCAAGTGGCGAATGTTTGTCGCAAAAATTGGCCAAATTTCACGGGCCAAAACATCAAAAATTCGCTGGTTATCTTCGGTTTCGTCTGCTGATGACACAAACAATTGCAAATTGGTGCCACTTTTGTCCCAAATTTGTTTGTTGGCACGGAGAAAAGTGATCACGGAATGGTCAATGTACCTGAAGAATTATAAAAATGCATTAATATAAACAAAAAAGTATACTCACTCAATCTGAAGGAGACGAAAACGAATTTTCTTGGGCAACGAATGGTCCGGCATTGAAAATTCCACAAATTTTCCATTAATTTCCACAAATAGTTTCGCTTTTGATCCAATTTGCTCGTCCTCCATGTCCTTCCGAATTGTAATGGTATTCAAAAGCGTCAATTCCGTTTTGCCATCAAAATGTTTGTCCACCAAAACATCGAAACGATCGGAAATCAATGCCATTTTGAGGCCGAGTTGAGGACGGTCAAATGATGGGAGAATGTCCATCCATACGTCGCCACAAAAGGCCGTTCAATTTCTGATTCGAACACCGACACGCGGTAAAAAGAATCAAACAATGGCACAATGGTCGGATTGCTTAACAATGCTTCGGTTTATTTAGTAACCGATTAACTGAACGGAAGAACGAACCAATATCCAATTGATAAGAATTTTTTCATTCATTACTCATAATACCGGTTAAATTTGTTTACTCTAATCTCGCGATGATCACCATATTGATTCGTTTTGTTGTTTTGATTTTTGTTTAGTAAAATTAGTTTTATGCAAGTTTTTGAATAAATTTTTGTTCAGAAGGGTCGTGATTTTATGTATTCTCGGTTCTAAATTAGTCTAATTAGTGTTATAATTGATTTTGTTAAGCGCCATGAAAAGCTATGGAAACTGCTTTTTGAAATAATTTTTTGACTGAGTTGACGAATCGTCGCATTTTGGCTGAGTTGACGAATCGTCGAGTTGACGAATCGTTAAGTTGACGAATCGTTGACATTTGGCTGAGTTGACGAATCGTCGCATTTTGGCTGAGTTGACGAATCGTCGAGTTGACAAATCGTTGAGTTGACGAATCGTTGACATTTGACTGAGTTGACGAATCGTCGCTTTTTGGCTGAGTTGACGAATCGTTGGCGCGCCGAAGAAACAAGGGCATTTTAATATTAAAATATTAGCGTGCATTTGAGTACCGATGAGAAAAAACCATATAAAAGGCAGAGAAAATTGACAGTTAATGTCATTGTTTTTGCAATCATTTTTTACGACTAATTAATTGTAAGTGTGAAATTTTGGACAGAAGTGGCACCGAATTGGCATTGTCTGTGCAATCATTTGAAAACGATGGTGCTAAACCGATTTGGGATATATTTGTTCGCCAAATTTGGCCCATTTTTGCGCCGAATATTCGTCATTTACAATTTACCGGTCCCGATTTTTGGCCAATTTGCTGCGCCTCGCATCGCCAACAATGCTCATCACTGATCTTGACCATCAATTGAATTCAATCGATTCCCATGGTCTGTGCCCCGAGGGAATTGCTGATCATTTTGATGGGCCGAATGCAACAACAACAACATCTGCTGGCCATGTTTTGTCCAAATGACCACACACCGACAAAAAAAAGGCCAACCAAAGCGATTGTATTGCTCTGATCATTCATATCCCAAAAAGCTTGAATGGATCAACAATTTCAAGTAGGTGTGTGGATCACTACATATTCTTTCATTAAACGACTGGCTGGCTAATTAATTAATTGGTTGGATTGCCTTTAGGCATTTCTCCGTGCCACCACTACCGCTTCTTCTGTCAGTTACACTGTTTACTTTCATTCCGCCGTACCAACGCCGTCAATTGTGCCATTTGAATTGGTGAACGAACGGACCAATGAGAAGCTGGCACTGATGAAGCAAGAAGAAGCTGATTATTGGATATTGAAGCGATGCCCAATTTGGGAGACAACGGCGGCGGTTCAGCGGAAGAACAAAGACGAAAATTCGGAGGACAACAATAATTTGAACAATGTCCATTTTGATTTGATTTGTGGCAATGATTTATTTTTCTGAATTCTTAGTTGGAATGTGAATTTATGCTAACTCTGTTTGTTGACGCTAACTTTAAATTAGCTAAGAATTTTCAAACCCCGCCGATGGTTTTCGCTTAGTCAACTGAAAATTTGAAGTAATTCAATTTATTTTATCATTTGAAACGATTATTACCTAAAACCGTATAAAACAATCATATTTATATTCGAAAAAAATAAACAAATGAAATTGAGAGAGCATTTCTGATCAGAGAAAAATTAGAGCATACAATCCGTTTAAAATACGATGAGATCGACCATTTCTCAAAAACCTATAATTAAAATTCACTTCCGCGCAGTCAACCCGGGAGTCGTCGAGCACACTTTCTCATTGGCCGGGAGTCGCTGAGTAGCCTTTCTCATTGATTTGATCCGCTTCTTCATTATCCGCTGCATTCCGCTGGTGATCACTGGGCCCGTGAATAGTCGAGCACACTTTTTCATTGCTTTGATCCGCTTCTTCATTATCCGCTGCATTCCGCTGATGGTCACTGGGCCCATGAATCGTCGAGCACATTTTTTCATTGCTTTGATCCACTTCTTCTTTATCCGCTGGTGGCGACAATGGCCTAAAATGAAAAGCATTCACAGCATTTTATGGAAGGAATAGATTATCCTTATTTAATATATATTATACATGTGCAAGGGGTGTCTCAGCCCAAAGGCCATACGACGGATTGGGACCTCCATTAGCTGCGGAAATTGAGGGCGGGGGGGGGGGGGGGGTGTCGAGACACCCCTTGCACATGTATGATATATATTGTATTTGTTGGCACCAGCATCGTTCCCATTCGTCTCTTCTGCTTCAGTCGTCCACACGATGGCACTTCCGCACTTGTTCATCTTCTGCTGTTCCTGCAGGTGTTTGTACATTCGGCAGATGTAGAAGCACTCACGGGCCAGTGAATGCTTGTTCTTGAAGAGCATCTCGACGACGGACGAAAACAGCATGACGATGCTGAGCATCTTAAAAATGGGGTACACTTAATTGTGTTCAAAATGCAAAAAAAAAAAAAAAAAATTTTAGTAATTAGAGGTTTCAGGGTCGGAAAACTCATCCTGGCATCCATTTTGGACTAATTCGAACCCTAAAGACGGATTCAAACAAATTTCGAGTGTCAGAATCGGTTTTCCCGACCATTGAAAACCCCTTCAAATTTGGGCAATGCATAAATTTCAAATGGCAAAAGCGGCAACACGAAACTCAATACTTACCAAAGTGACCAACGGCACTTCAGTGTAATCCGCGCGAAAGTTGACGCAAGTCCAAAAGTCCGTCCAATTGAGCAGCAAATAGAATGAGATCAGAGCAGAGAAACACCAGCATAAGACAGAAGGGAGGGCAAGGAAACAGGCGACGAACTTAAAAACAAAAAACAATTTTTATACATCTTGTAAACAAAGAAATTGGTAAAAAAAATTTGAATTTTCGCGTTTTTGTTCGACTCCAGGTCTGTGATCCGGAATTGGTCGAAATGGATGCCGGGGATTCGTGATCAGAGTGACACGGAAACCCCATGCTTTTGAAAATAAAAAAATAGGGGGGGAAGGCACAAAATTTGTTACTCACTTTCAGAAACTCTGAGGAAAACTAAATCTCAATTTGATCAAAAATCCATCGGTGACGTAAAAAAGCAATTTTGTTCGTAATTTTGTCGGATTGAATTTGCTGTGGCCACACATTGCGGCGCGCTCACTCACTTCATATTCTTCCACAGAGAATATCAGCTTTGTCATGATGCTTGTGCTAAGGAGGAGGACAGCCGACCACAATGTGACAAATAATTGGCCGGAAAAATTGGACAAAGTGCCAATGTTGAGGAGATTTCTGTCCATGCCAATCCAGTCAAAAGTCGAAATCTCAAAAAGAAAAACAAATTTATTCGTTTTTGTGATAGGTTTTGCTGTCCGACCGTTGTCGGAATACAGTGACGTCCAGCAGGTGGCAAATTCGCGGCCAATTCGTCCAAGAATTGATGTTGCTGTTCTTCAATTGGTTCGACATTGGTGCTGCTGATCATGAACAGCAGTTGGTTGCTGAGCCATTTGTCCTGGTCGAACAAAACGCCGAATTCGCCACTTTTTGAGTCCTTTCCAATGAGTGTAATGCTTTTGCAATGGCGAATGGAGATGTTGTCATGGATGAAGGCCTGAAATTAACATCATCATTATGGATCTTGGCAACAAAAAACCAGGGTAAAATTGATGAATAATGCCAATGTTGATTCTGTATATGAATTATATAGATAGATCATTCAATTCGTCTAGCTGAAAGAAGTCGAACAATGCAATTTAAATGTCGATTTTTCAGTCCCGGGGGTGTGTAAATTTGTTTAGAATTGTATTGCCGACACCTAAAATTGCACCATTCATTCGACTTCTCTCATCGAGACGAATCGAACGATATATATAATTCATATACAAAGTCCAAATTGGCTGATTATTCTGCAATTTTTCCAAAATAACAGCACTTTTGGGTCGGCAAATGTGCCACAGAATTGGTGCAGTGGACGGAGTTGCCAAATGATGGCCAATGTGAGCACAATTTGCATCAACTTGAAGCAGACGATCTTCTTCCCCATGATGCCGCCAAGTGTGATGACTTCTTCTGTTTGCTGTAATAGATGAAGCAGCAGCAGAACGATGCTTTGACGAAATGGGCAAATAGAAAAAACAGTGATGAAAATACTGACGGACGCAAAAAAATTGTTTTAAAGTCGTATAAAAATTGTTTTCAGGGTTTTCGAGGGAGCTGATTATGAATCCGACCAGCCATTTCGACCAATTTAGAGTCCCGGACTCAAACTCGAACATTTGGTCTAAAGTCAAAAATTCTCAAAAAATAAATAAATATGATAAACAATATGTATGTCAAAATTAGAGCAAATTTTTTTTCCGTCGATCTGATTATCTATGTAAAAAAGTTAAATCACAGCTATTCCACTGAAATGGACTAATTAAATAATTTCTCTGCTTAAAAACTCCATGAAAATTTTTTTTGCGTCCGGGACTCTAAATTGGTCGAAATGGCTGGCCGGATTCATAACCAACGCCCTCGAAAAGCCTGGAAACATTTTTTATACGACTTTAAAATAATTTTTTTTTTTTTTTGTGGCGTACCAACTGCACTAGTACATGCTGCTGAATGAGAGCATTTTGTTCGAAGCGTTCCCTTTATATAGGCCAGCCAACGAGAGCATTGAATCGGTGTGTCAATGAATGGAGGAAAAATTTCACTAACGGTACTCAAATTTACGCATATATTTTTTGTATAAAAATGCCCTTGTTTCTTCTTCCCCTCCTCATTCCGTTCATTCTCTCATTCATTTTTAACCGATATTTTCCCCGCTCATTTTGTTGCTGCATAAATGCCTTCAGCACTTCGGTACGTTTATTGTTTCTTTTTTTTCTGACTTTTCGCATTTCTTATGCTCAATTTTTGACCAGAATTGGGACTTCAAAAGCAAATTTTGAAGGTTTTTAGATTCATCAGCTTCAAAAAATAACAAAAAATTCATTTTTTTTTGATCCCTCGCTTTCATTGCTTTTCCCTCCCTTTCGTTCGTTCATTGATTTGCCCAATTCATTTTTCAGTTTGTGTGCCGTGACTTTTCTGTTGGCCGCCGGTGGCAGCATTCTTTGGTCACTTTTTTATCATGTCAAAAGCCTTCGACGCCCTCGCAAAAAAATGTAAAAAAAAAATTTGAAAAAATTTGAAAATTTCATAAAATTCTTCATTTTTCAGCTTTATCTCTGCCGATTGTTGGCTCGAAGTGTTCCATTTTCTTTCGCCTTCCCAACTTGGCCTTGAAATTGCACTGATCAGCCGTCGATTTGACCTCCGAGTGGACGAACATTTCAAGACACGCAAATGGACGTTGAACAAACAATTGATAATCCAATGGGACATTAAAGAAAATGGCACCAAGCAAATGCAAATTGTCAATTCCGATGGCAATCCATTGCCAATCCCGCAAAATCTGTTGCCGAACAAACTGATCGGATTCAACGGACGCATTCAGATCACGTGACAAACTGATTAGATTGTAAATAGTTTATTGCAATCATATTTTCTGCACTTTTCAGTTACATCGATCAAAATGTCATCGCATTTCTCCACCGTTTTCGCCGTCTTTTGGGCATTTCTGGAATTTATTTGGACATTTCCACGGCCAATGTTCGCATTTGGGACTACTTTTTGCTCAACATTTGGCCAATGTTACGCGATTCCATGCATCTGATTCTTTTACACACCAACTTTTTTCGCCGTTTGCGTCAATTTTACCCATCAGTGCTCAGCAACTGTCCATCACTTCGCTATGTCGCTTTCGTTGTCGACATTGTGCCCGAATTTCCGGCCGTTGACAGTGCCATGGCATCGGATGGCCAAGCAGTGGCCAAATGGCTGTTCACGCCTCGTCCGGACGGTGTGCCAAAATGGATCGCTTGCCGTATTAATTCTTCACTGGTGGACCAATGGACGTCAACGATAGAACAGCTCAAAGCGGTGGTTATCCCCCCCCCCCCCACTTTTAATGGCTTTTTCCATATATTTTTATCCGTCCCCTTTTTTAGGCATTTCCCAATGCTTCTTCACCAGTGACTTTCCGCATTTTCTTGAGGCTTTCGTCAACTTTAATTGGCTCTGCTGTTGTGCCATTTGAACTGATCAACGAAGTGACTGGGGAGCAATTGGTCCTGCAACAAAATGGCATCAACCATTTTTTGCTCACCCGTTGTCCAATTGGATGGGACCAGATGAAATGGAGAAATGCGAGGGATGAATTGCTTACTCCGCCAAATCCAATTCACTTTTTGATCAGAAATGGCGGATTCGACGACCGGTGAATAACTTTTTAGAAATTACATTTTGTTTTGTTTTTTTGTTGATGTTCATTTCCAATCAGACTTTTTGAGTTCAATCAAGCTATATATTTAAAATTTAAACAAAATGGGAAAGGTCAACAATTGAATAGACTTTTAAAGGTCAACAATTGAATAGACTTTTAGTAACGATTTTAAAATGATACAAAAATTTAATGACAGAATTATGGTACAAAAAATTTAAGATGGTTAGTTTTGGGAGGGGACTCATAAAAATTGAATGGAGTTCAAAGTGCAATTAAAAATCATCGTTTTTTCAGTCTTCTCGACGCCGCTTCTCCCGGGCCGAGTGATCAGCAACAATAGCAATAGCAGCAGAAATGAATTAATTAATTAATTGATGGTTGATTGGTACGATTATGTGACCCAAATGATGTTGGCACTGTGCCATTTCAATATTATATTGTATAATTTGTTTGTATGTATCTATTTGACCTTTGCTTGCTTTCCGCAAAATTCGTCCATTTCCTTTCCATTGTTTTTGGTGTGTATGTGAAATTCATTGTGATCTAATCATTGTTAAAAATGGCTAATGATAAAATGGATTTGATTTCCGAGTTTTACAACAACAAAAATTCACAAATTGTGCTCCTTCTAATGGGCTTAAATCCAGGTTTTTCGAAACATAGAATTTAGACCTCACGTTTGGGCCCCAGCAGAACGTTTTTGGCTATAATCTTTTTTATTTGTCCACAAAACCCATCATTTTTGGTCAATCCCTAACCAAATTCGAAAAACAAAATTTTTAATCGAATTAAAAAATGAAAGAAAATATATATGTCAAAGCAAAGCAACAATATTTTCATGCAATGATTCCAAATGATCGACTAATTTGTCAAGTGCCAACAAATTCATTCACACACATAATCTGACGAACTTTTCACTGCTTTGACCCCTCTTTTGTTGGTGATGATTGAGGAGGAGACATAGGCCTAAAAATTCAAAACAAATAGAATTATTTTCACGAAATATATAATTCAAAGTACGAAACAAAAGTTCATTTCCCGAAAATTTTATGACAAAATCCTATTTGGTAATAAAAAGTTTCAAATAATTTTTTTCTTGGTTTTCTTATGAAAAATTTCTAATTTTTTTTTTTGAAAAATTTCTAGGGTTGAAATTTTTTAGAAGAGGGGGGGGGGGAGGGAAATGACATGCTCCCTCACTTGCTCACCCGATGCAATTATTGCCGCCAGTAAAACAAAAATGGACAAAGTTCGATTTTTTATTGTCCAAATTTCCGTCGTTTTCCCATTTCACCGGCGCCGTCTCCGAAATTGGGCACCGTTTCAACAGCCAATAATAAGCTCCATCCTTCATCAAAGTCAGCTTTTCTTTGGTCCATTCGTTCACCAATTCAAATGGCTTCTCCTCAATTGATGCTGTTTGCCCGAAAACTCCAAAACGAATTTTGTAACTGACAGAAGAAGTGCGGGCACAAATAAATTTCTAAATAAATGGAAAATGAAAAAAAAAAGAAAAATCAAATTGAAAAGCAATCAAAATATGTAGGTTAGGTAGGGGTAATTAGAAATCGTTTTGGCGCCAGCCCGAGTTTTTGGGTTTTCGGCACCCCTGTTCCTCAAATATTTTTGAAAAGTGCCGGAAAAAAACTTGGTGCCGGAGAAAATTTTGAACCTTAGTACGAAAAATCGGTCCCGAGATACCCCTTGTATGTGTTATGTATATATATATATAATATATGTGTGTGTATATGTGTGTGAGCACAACAATAACAACAACCACACCTCTTTGAAACTGGTGATCCATTGGAAGTTTGATCCTATGCTGTTTTCGCAAAACAATCGCTTCGGTTGGCCATTTTTTGACGGAGTGTGCAACCATTTGGCCAATGCTTGGGCAGCAGTTGCATTTGGCCCATCATCATCACAATGCCCAGCAGCAGGGCACATAAAATCGGAATTGATTGAATCCAATTGATCGAGATCAGTGAGAATTGTCGGCGAGATCAGACGACGCAAATTGTCCAAATTGTAGTCAATGCCAATGCACAAATGGCGAATGGTTGTCGTAAAAATAGGCCAAATTTCACTCGTCAAAACATCCCAAATGGGCTGAACATCGGCAGCAGTTTTATTGTGTGGATAAGGCATCCACAGACGCAACTCTGTGCCCCATCGGTCCCAAATTGGCTTGTTAGCATGGAGAAATGCGAGCACGGCATGGTCAACGTAACTGAAGAAAAAGGGAAAGGAAGGTTCACCATAAAATTTTAAAAAAATCGCTGAAAATTTTTGAAATTTTTATAGAAATTTCCTTACTAAAAAATTTCCTAACAATAAGTAAAATTCTATGTTTGAAATTTTTTTTAAGATTTTCGGGGGGGGGGTGACCTTCTCCGCATCCGATTCCTCTGGGACAAGAATTGGACAATTGGTTACATTTTTAGGGCCTGTCAGACATTTTAGAACAGAGTTATGGATCCGGGACTGAAGTGTCCAAATCCCACGGGGACTCAATTATTGCCCAACAAAAGCACATGCATTAAATTTAAAAGCTCAGAAGATCCATGGCTTTTTCTGTTATATATTCATAAGATTTGTGGCCGAATCCAAAAAATGGTACCGATTGTCCAATCTAATCGAGACGAATCTGATGAAAAATGATCATTCACAAGTGTGAAATTGGCCATATTCCTTCAATTTTCCAAAAGAGACACCATATTAATTGGTCTCTCTGTATAAAATTTGTTTTAATTACTCAATCCGAAGGAAACGAAAACGAATTTTGTTGGGCAGCGGACGGTCCGGCAACGAAAATTTCGCTGATTTGAAATTAGTCAGATTCAGCACACACAGTTCCGCTTCTGGTCCTTTTTCAATTGAAATGGTATTCCAAATTTTGAATTCCGTTTTGCCATCAAAATGCGTGTCCACCAAAATGTCGAAACGATCGGAAAGCAATGCCATTTTGAGGCCGAGTTGGGGACGGTCAAAAGATGGCAGAATGTCCATCCACACGTCGCCACAAATCCAACTGAAAAAATAGGAAAATTTAATTTCAAAATTAATTTAAGTTTTTTTTAATTCATTACCGTCTGTTCATTTTTGCTGCAATTAGCTCACTTTGTCGTTTTCCGTCAATTGATTTGTGTGTCACAAAAGACAAAAAACTGTGTTAACTTAAAATAAAATAGAGACAAATATGAAAAATGAAAGAGCAAAAGAACACAAAAACAATAATTATATGCAACAAAAACAAGAAATGATGAAATCATTAAATAACAACAAAAAAAAACTATGACTTTTTAGACATCTCAGTCCAGGAACCGTCAGTTGGACCCCCACGGTTACAAAAAACAAAACAAAAAGATTGTCTAGCAAAGTTTAAAAAAATTTCAGAAATTTTTAATTTTTCTGGCAATTTTAATGATATATCTTTTAACGGTGCTAGGTCGATCCACAAAAAAACTCAGTGGGGCGATCCACAAAAAAACTCAGTGTGGGCGATCCACAAAAAAACTCAGTGTGGGCGATCCACAAAAAACTCAGTGATCGATTGGTCATTTTCCGAAAGCCTATCGATCCACTTTCGGGGCATCAAAAGTGCCTGATCCGGAACCCGGACCGGCCCCGTTAAGAACAATTTTTTCGTGCCGGTACCAGCGGCTTTTTTGTACAGCTCGATGAGCTCTACAAAACGGTATCAATGGCGTCCGGCTGTGTCCACTACAAATGGAGAAAATTGGTGAGAAGTGATGCGAAAAATTGAAAAAATAAAAAAAATTCCTCGCCAATTTTCTACATCAGTAGTAGACACAACCGGACGCCATTGATATGGTTTTGTAGAGCTCATCGAGCTGTACAAAAAAGCCGCTGGTACCGGCACGCTTAATTTGGGTTGGCCATCAGCAGGGTCGGGGGCGAAGCTGAGGGCCCTCCGGCAGAGGTGCCCGACCTCTAACGGGCTCCAAGTGAATGGATCAAGGACCGGACCCGGCCTGGGAGATAGCCCTTGAAAAACTGAACAAAAAATTGTTCTTAACCGGGCTGATCCGGATTCCGGATCAGGCGCTTTTTGTGCCCCGAAAATGGTGCGATCGGCTTCCTGAAAATGACCAATCGATCACTGAGTTTTTTGTGGATCGCCCACACTGAGTTTTTTTGTGGATCGCCCACACTGAGTTTTTTTGTGGATCGGCTCAGCACGTCTTTTAACAATTGTATAATCGCAAAGCAATATCTTAGAAATAGCTTATAAATAGGGCTGTGACTTTTAGTGACCAAAAATCTCGAAATAGTTAACTAAAATAGTGAGCAAAAATGCCAAAATAGTGAAAAAATAGTGACAAAACGCCAAAATAGTGACTTTTAACTATTTTAGTGACGAAACGCCAAAATAGTGATTTCTAGTGACCAATAGTTACATCAGAATCGAAAAATTTCAACGCAGAAATGCGTTTTTTGAGCTCCATTCTTCAAAACAATTGAGCAAAAAAAATAGTTAAAACCTAAAAGTCACAGCCCTACTTATAAACATCTAAGCTTCGAATGATAACAGATTGTTGTTGATTTGGATGACAAATAAAAGTTATAGGCAAAAACTTTTGAAGGAGATTAACTTTCCCTATAATTGAAATTTATTATGCTGTTTTGATAATATGCCAAACAAATTTTTTAAAAATTTTTCTCTGTGACGAAATGATAGGGAGCCAAAAAAAGCACAAAATATATATTAAAGAAATTGAAAAAACGAAAAAATATGTAAATAATAGCTCATTAGCATGGCCAAAAAAAACATTCACTGATTGTAGTGTTGCAAATAAGGCATATAAAACCGTATAAATAATCATATGTATTTATATTCGAAGAAAATAAGCCAACCAATCAATCAGGGCTGGGAATTTAAGTCACGAAAAATTGCGAAAAGTTGGCTAAAAAGCAGGGTTGCGATCTGTCCTGATTTATCAGATTTGTCCTGATTTGGAGGGTCCAAATCTGACAAAATAAAAATGTCCTGATTTGTCAGATTTGTCCTGATTGGAGGTAGTGAACAAAATTTGTTATGATTTGTTGTATTCACCGAAAAATTTGTCAAATTTCTTTATAAATTTGGATTGGCGACTGTTTACGCAAATATTTTTCAATTTTACCTTTTTAATTTCTTTCGTGCTGTTAATTTTGGCCAATTATTTTGGTATTTATTGCTTTTTTTGTTTTGTTTTTAGCACCTGCACTAATACTAACAAATGGCACCGCCTAAGCGCCTTTTTAAAAGTGAATATGCCAATGAATTTCAGGGGATCACAAAAAGCAAAGCAGGAGATGAATTTTTGCATTGCATCCCATGCAATTTTGACATTTCTTTGTTGTCCACTGGCAAAACGGCCATTCCTCACCATTTAAAGACGGAAAACACAAGAAAGCAGCGAAAGCTGCAAATTCTGCAAAGGCAATCACGGCCTTCATGCCAAGCACATCAGCACCATCCGATTTGGACCGTCAAACAGCAGCAGCGGAGGGTTAAATTACAAATTAAAACAGAAATAAATTTATTTGTTTAGGCGTTTGGGCATACCACACTGCGCGTCATGCGCAGAGTTTTAAATCAGCTGATTGTGTGTCTGATTTGTTGCCGAAAATTTTCCCTGATTCAAGAATTGCGGCAAATTACGGATCCAAAAGAGACAAATCTGCAGCAATTAGGATTTTTGCATGGATTTCTCTCAAAGAAAAGAAAAAAAAATCATAAATGAGAAAAAAAAAATTTGTTTATTGCTCAATATTTTTTGGTTTTCAGCGAATTTTGGCATCGTCTCACTCTGCCACAAGTGCGTGCCACAAACCCCAAAATGCAGGTCAAAGTGAAGATGCTTTCCGACGGATGTCGTCCCCAATTTGTTGCCAACCTCCGTAAGTCTATAGGCGGCATACAGAAAAAAAACATTTATTGTAATTGTTTAAATATTTGATAATCCTTTCTAAAGTTGTTGTTCATGCATACTTTTGAATATTTGTTTTAAATAACACATTTTTGTCTTGTTTTTTACCAGACGACGGTCGCCAGGTGGTGTTCAAAACGGACGGCTTTCAGCTGCCCGACCTGTTGATGCGTCTGAACCGTCTGCTCGGTCTGCCCGCGGTGGGACTGCGCGGGGGAACCGGCCACTTTGGCGCCAAACGCTCTAACATTTTTATTTCTCATTCAAATTAAATAAGCTTGATATGATTTTAAAGCGCTTGACAGTCGCAACCTACAAACATTTAATAATTAGAGTCCGGGATTTGGAAGTACCGGGACCTGGCCGGGATTAAAATTCATTAGTTTTACCCTTTCTTTGTCGGCCAATACTGCTCTGGTTTGGTTTTTTGCTTTTTGAATAAAATTTTGTCATTTTACAGCCCTAAATATATTCACATAATATAAACAATATAACTAAAAACACACACAAACAACAATTCACTAAACGAGTAACATTTGTACATGAAATACAGTGGCAAAAATACATATACGAAATGTAGTACAATAGAGGTTATAAGGCATCGCATGGAAATGGGTCAATGTCAACACAAATTGCTGGGCAATGTTCAGCCGTGGCACATCACTTAAATTCCGCCGGAGAAGACGCCCATCAGCCATAATACACCAGATTATTCTTCTTCAAGCCTTGCACCTGAAAATTTGGGCTTTTTTCTCCAAAATTTCTCAAATTGTTACAATTACCTCCAGAATTCCGTCCATGAAATCCTCATGGAGAATTTTGGTGGAGTCACGACGAAGAGCAACCATTCCCTGTAAAAAAAAGAGATAAGCTGATGCATATCCTCAAAAAATGTTCATCCGCTCACCGCTTCCACACAAACTGCTCGACATTGTGCTCCGTTGAAGTCCTCAATGCAGCGCGACAGCTCAACAAAGTTGACATTTTTGCTGAAAATGAGGAATAATTAGACTATTTCCTAATTCTGTCACCGACTCGACGTTCATCCGGCGCGAATGAATGCGAAGAATTTGTTCCCTGCCCTTCTCATTTGGTGCTGGGAATTCGATTTTGCGGTCAAAACGTCCGGAGCGAAGGAGGGCCGGGTCGAGCACATCAACACGATTTGTCGCAGCAATGACCTGCGTTAAACAAACAAAATGAATGTGAATTGATTGGCTTGCTCCACCACGCACTTTGATGTCGTCGTTGGGTTGGAATCCGTCGAGTTGGTTCAGCAACTCCAACATCGTCCGCTGAATGTCTCGGTCCCCCGTGTCAGAGGCGTCGAATCGTTTCGTGCCTGGGTTGAAGAAGGAATAAACACAATGTCAGTAAAGCAAAATCAAAAATACGCGCACCAATCGCATCCAATTCGTCAATGAAAATGATGGCCGGCGCCTTCTGTTTGGCCAATTCGAATGCGTTCTGCACCATCTTCGCCCCGTCGCCGAGGCCCACTTGGTTCAGCAGAGTACCGGACAAGCGTAGAAAGGTGGCCTGTGTTTGAGAAGCAACGACACGGGCGAGCAATGTTTTGCCAGTTCCTTAAAAAAGAGAGAAATTGCCGCCACCTATCAGCAAAATGAAAATGCGAATTGATTTGTGAGAAAACAACACCTGGAGGCCCATACATGAGCACGCCCTTCGGTGGATGAATGCCAATCTTTATGAACAGCTCCTTTTTGGTCATTGGAAGCACCTGAAAATGAGAAAATGGGAAATTTTGATCCAAAATTGTTTATTTTTTAACACGTACAATTGCCTCTTTCAACTCTTTGATTTGCGTCTCGCATCCGCCAATTTCGCTGTACGTCTCCGTCGGTTTTTCCACCACTTCCATGGCCTTGACGCGTCGGTCAAAATGGGGCGGCAATTTTGCGATGATGTGAAAAGTGTCGTCGTTGACGCCGATCAGGTCGCCCGGCTTCAGCTCGTCTGGGCCGACGAGACCAATGCGAGGCAGAAACATGACGAGTCCCTTCGATATTTTGATGACGGCGCCTCTTTTCTGAAGCGCATCCAAGTCGCTGCTCGAGCCTTCTTCTACTCCTTCCGCTTGGTCATCCGCGAGGTCCAGAATTTCCACGACATTGGCCACCTGCCACGGCATTTTCATGTACTGAAAATGGTTTTCGTCAAAATTTGTCGTTCCTCCTTTTGTTTGTTTGCTCTCACTTTCTTCATCTGTTTGTTGTTCTCCTTCGTCTTCGTCCCCAGTGTTTTGATGTTGTACACGATTTTGCGCATTTCGTCCCTCATGATGCGAATTTCTTCGTCGAGCTGTTGTACGCGTTCGTCAATTTGGGCGGAAGACATCTCCAACACCTTCAGCGTCTGTCTGAAAATTTAAAAAATGAAATGACATCGAAACGGAAGAAAATGAAAAGCACCAATCGCTCACCACATCTCCGGCAGGGTGCGCCATCTTCTCGTTGTGTTACGCCCCGTTAGTAAAAATGTGAGAAAAAGCATCATAACAGCGCCTTTTATACACAATTTTGGGTGGTTTTTTTTTTGTATTGTGTGCAGTTGCGTTGCAGTGCGCCAAAATGTGCGAGAGTTTTCTATTTTGAATATTTTTTTAAAATTCAGCCAAAAATTTGGCATGAGGTTGAATCTATTAATGACTTGGATATCTAAAGACTATTTTTGTCATTTATATGGCATTTTGTGCCTATTTCACTTTTTACAAAGAATTTTTTTCCAAAAAATAACAATTAAAAAAAATTTTATTTACATATTTTAATACATATTTGGGGGTTTTTGTACATATTTCATACATATTTTAGCATTTTTTATACATATTTTATTTACATAATTCGCGATTTTTCTTACATAAAATTAGCAGCCCTAATGATGACCAATTTGTTTTTGTTTTACCAATTTTGTTTAGACATTTCTCCGTGCCACCACTTCTGTCGCTTACAATACGCAAATTCATTTTTATAACACAACGCCAATTGAACCATTTGAATTGGTGAACGAACGGACCAATGAGAGGCGCGCCAACGATTCGTCAACTCAGCCAAAATGCGACGATTCGTCAACTCAGCCAAAAAACAATACGATTCGTCAACTCAACGATTCGTCAACTCGACGATTCGTCAACTCAGCCAAAATGCGACGATTCGTCAACTCAGTCAAAAAACTACGATTCGTCAATTCAACGATTCGTCAACTCGACGATTCGTCAACTCAGCTAAAAAGCGACGATTCGTCAACTCAACCAAAAATTATTCAAAAAGCATTGTGCATAGCTTTTCATGGCGCTTAACAAAATGTAACACTTATAGACTAATTAAGAACCAAGATACATAAAATTCACGTCCCTTTAAAAATATTCAGTTGAAAACTTGCATAAACAAATTTTATTAAACAAAAACTCAAAAAAACAAAACGAATCAAAATGATGATTATCACGGGATTGAATTCCCACGACTGTATTCGTCATCCCCAGTGGCATTGTTGCTGATTGAACTGTGTCGGCTCGATCAGCGCCCAGAGCAAAAGCGACGGCGCCGGCTTCTTGTTCGTGTGCGATTAGTCCAACATAAACCCTCGCGAAGTAACTGAAAAATGCAACCAAACCATCGGGTGTATGGTTTACTATGAGTGCAAAACCACGACGAACACAGCTTTCTAAGACTGAACTTTTTGTTTGCCTTTTTTCACTCCAACACTCACCTGAAACTGTTACGCGCGCCTTCTCCTTGTTCTTCGTCGTTGGCATACAATTCCGCCAAGCCCGTTTCGCGCCATTTCCTGAAAACTGCTTGGCTCATGTGGAACAGACATCCCGTCAACTGGGCCGCTGGAAACGTCTCACGCATGGCTCGGATTGTTGCTATTTCAAAGTCACTGATGACTAAAATTTAAGGATGAGACTCACCTTCTCATTACTGCCGTCAGTGCCAGATTAATGTTGCGGTTGCCTCACAGTCCCTGTTGGAACAGCGGAACCACTGCCCTCTGATGCGAGTGAAACGGAACCCTGCAAAAAAAATCAAAAATCCATTCAAAAATTTAACCACCCAACCTTTATGCCAAATGCAGAATGACCCCCTCTCCGTTGTTCCGCGCTGAAATTCAATTAGAGGTCTGTTTTCCTTATCATCATCATCAGATGTGGTGGATTCGGTTGTTCGGTCTGCTCTGCGTCCTCGCGTTGGATAGGAAAAATGCTGCTGTCGTCGTAATCAGCAGACGGCCCTCCTAACCGCTTTGGTGCTTTTCGTCGCAGTTGTTGTTCAATTTGTTTACGAATCGATTTCATTTATTTGTTAAAATTGAAAAACAAAATTGAAATTAATTGAATTGAATGTAAGAAGTGAAGTGCCTATGAGTCGCTTGTTAAAGCATTAAAAAAGAAACTAAAATAAATTACTACATGCGTTGATAAATTATTATTTTATAAATATAGATTTTTATACATATAGATCGTTTGCCGAATTCGAGTTCGGGATTCGAGTCGCTTTAAATGGGTGTTAAAATTATTTTACGCGCTATGAAAAGCTATGCAAAATGCTTTTTTGAATAAATTTTGGATGAGTTGACGAATCGTCACATTTTGGCTTAGTTGACGAATCGTAGTTTTTTGACTGAGTTGACGAATCGTCGCATTTTGGCTGAGTTGACGAATCGTCGAGTTGACGAATCGTTGAGTTGACGAATCGTAGGGAGGCGCCAATGAGAAGCTGACATTTATGAAGAAAGATCGCGGTGGTGGTGAATTGCTGCTTAGTGCTTGGCTGTTGAAACGGTGCCCAATTAATGTTGGGGAGATTCAAAAAGACGACAATTTGCACCATTTGAACGGAGTTCACTTCACTCTTTATGATAATTGCATTGGGTGAGCAGCAAAGAATTGGCCTTACTTTTGTATAAAATACAGTGACAGTATCCTCTGTACAGTACACAATTTCCCAGCAATTTTGGCAGGGCCACCAAGAGCACACATGAAAAGGGGCGAATGGGTAAATCGAAATATTTGCGAAGGGGTCCGTCCATGAAAAGAATTTTAATGAATTTTATTAAATGGTCCATCTAGGAAATACTGCTGCTGGTCCGGGTTTTTTCAATAATTCCGGGCTCTATTTTTCAATGAAAATGTTCATAAATTGAAATTTCATTTAATTTAGGCCGCTGTTTCCGCCAAATCAAAGCGACGAAAAAGTGTTCTCGACTCCCGGGCCCAGATCAGCGGAAGAATGAGTGATCATTTAAGGAAATTACCGATCATTTGAGTTATGATGAATTGCATTGTTTGGATGATATTTTATTTGGGATGAGAGATTATTTGAGAAATGACTGATTTATTTTTGTATTATGGCTGAATTGAAAATTGGATAAATATTAATTAATCTGTGCTTCGCAAACTCAAATTGCTCAAAACGATGCTTCCGATGGTTTTCAGATCGTTGCCCACGAATCCCGTATCCATTTCGACCAGGGCTGGACGAAATTTCGTTTCGTCCTACATTTTCGGCACTTTTTGACTTTCGTTTTCGTCCGCCAAAGTTTTTTCGTTTCGTTTTCGTATACGAGAATTTTTTTGTGTGATTTTCGCACAGCCCTGATTTCGACAAAGAAATGAAAAAAAAGATGAAAAACTAGCAAAAATAAATAAAATCAAAATGCGGCAATCATGAAGAATGGAGGTCCCGTATTTTCCTTTATTATTTTGCGATAAAAACATGAACCTTCAGCTTTTCGGGGATGCTGATCACGAATATGATATCCATTTCGAACCCCGGACCCGAACTCGAACAAAAGTCGAAACTCACTTTTAAACAAAATCCACCTTTATTTATTTGTCCAAAATCGGTTCAAATATCTGTAATGACCATGAATCCTTATTTTCTATTCATTCCATGCATTTTAATCGGTTTAGACAATAAAGTTGGTTTTTATGGAAAATGAGTTGTTTTCGACTTTTGTTCGAGTCCGGGGTTCGAAATTTTCATTGGCCATTTGTGTCCTAAAAGTCATTTTAAGGCGATTTCGTGTTAGCAAAAAAAAGGTCATTTGACATAAGTTCCTAGCCCTAATGATCATAATTACTTGATTACCTAAACAACCTTTAAAAATGTATCAAAATCAAAACTATATATTTTTTCAAGTGTCCAAAACAAAAATTTTTTTTGAATTGGAAGCCAAAATTAAATCATTGTGTTAATGTATTTTGCCAAATTCAAAATTGATAGTTTTTCCAAATTTTCTTTTTTTTTCCCACTTCATTGACTTGCAATCCCTTCCATTCCCCGCTCATTGATTAAAGGATTTGCAAGACAATTTAATTTACCTAGATATTCTGCATTTTGTGACACCAAACAATTGGAAAAAGGGCACTAATTGCAGCAAAAATGAACAAACGGTAAGAGAATTTTCGTAAATAAAATTACAAATTTTTCATTTTACCATTTTTTTTCATGTCTCAGTTGGATTTGTAGCGACGTTTGGATGGACATTCTCCCATCATTTGACCATGCTCAACTTGGCCTCAAAATGGCATTGCTTTCCGACCGTTTCGACATTTTGGTGGACACGCATTTTGATGGAAAAACAATGGAATTGACAATTTGGAGACGTATCAGAATTCGCAAGGGCATTGGACCAAGAGCGAAACTATATGCCAATGGCACATTTGTGGAATTTCCTCTGCCGGACCGTCCGCTGCCAAACAAAATTCGCTTTAAGAATCTTAATATTTGGTAATTTAAACTTTTGTGTTTATTAAAGCAATTTTTTATGTTTCTTCAGTTACATTGACCATTCCGTCATTGCATTTCTCCGTTCCAACAAGCAAATTTGGGAAAGAAGTGGCACCGCAGTACGCGTTAGGTTTACGGATTTTGATTTGTAATTTTTTTAAAACTTTGCTTTCCATTTTTATTTATTTTTTGATCGGGCCCTTAAACTACAAAAAGTGCCAATTTCTATTTTCAGTAATTTTTTACGCACGCATTTCAGTTGGATTTGTGGCGACGTTTTGATGGATATTCTGCCCTTTTTTAACTATGCTCAACTCGGACTCAAATTGGCACTGATTTCCGATCGTTTCGATGTTTTGGTGGACAAACATTTCGATGGAAAAAGCGAATTGACAATTTGGAGAGAAATAACAATTCGCAAGGACAAAGGACCAACACCGAAACTGTCTGTATGGATCGATGGCAATTTGGTGGATTTTCCATTTCCTGACCGTCCGCTAACCAACAAAATTTACCACATTTATTTCATTCGGATTGAGTAATACATTCAACTTAAATTTTCTATTTGTATTATTTTGTTACTTCTTTTTCAGTTACATTGACCATTCCGTCATCGAATTTCTCCGTTCAAACAAGCAAATTTGGGACAAAGGCATCAATTTGTATTTGAATTTATGTTCATCCAAAACCGGAATCAATGCCCAGCCAATTTGTGATGTTTTTGTCCGTCATATTTGGCCTATTTTTACGACGACAAATGTCCATCATTTGACCTTTCAATATAGTGTTCATTTGGACAATTTGCTTCGTCTCATGTCGCCGACAATTCTTTCCCAACTGAACATTAATTCCATCGATTCATTTCGCCTGTTGCCCGATGCAATTGGTGATGATGATGGGCCAAATGCAACAATTTCTGCCGGGCAAATGTTGTTCAAATGGTTGCACACGCCGAGAACAGATGGCCGTCCGAAGAAATTGCGTTGCCGTGCCTTTTTGTATGGGCCACCACCAAACCTCGAATGGATCAACAGTTTCAAAGAGGTGTGACCAAATTTTCGCTAAACGACTGACTAATTGACTCGCGTTTAATTTGGGTTTCCCATTGTTTAGACATTTCTCCGTGCCACCACTTCTGTCAGTTACCAAATGAATTTTGGACTGAACAATTCGGCATCATTTGAGCCATTTGAAGTGAAGAACGAACGGACGAAAGAAAAGCTAACAATGGAGAAAGTGCCATGGCATCCTTGCAATTGGCTGATGAAGCGATGTCCAATTGGAGAAACGGCGGCGGTTCAATGGGAAAACGGAAATATTGACCCCAGTTTGAACAATGTCCGATTTGTGATTGATATTGACAATAATTGCATCGGGTGAGCAATAAAAAAAACATTTAAATTGTTTAAATAATTCAAAATTGCACTTAATTATTTAGGCCATTGTCGCCTCCAGCGGAAGAAGCGGGTCAAAGCAACAATGAAATGTTCTCGACGACTCCCGGGCCCAGTGATCAGCAGCGGAATGAATGATTTATTTGTGAAAATGTCGTCTGATGCGCGGAAGTGAATTAATTATTATTTGAGAAATGGTCGATGCGATGATCTCACCAATTGGAATTTGATTTGATTTGATGCTCATTTATTGTTTGCTTATAAATGCTCTCTCATTGACTTTTGTTGCTTTTTATTGAAGTTTTTGTAACTAAATTTTTGTGCTCAAGATAACAAACAAAAAATTATGCCAAAAATACTCGAAAAAGCTGAATTTCGGATATTCTCATTAATTCTTTGTTAAAGTCTTTGTTTGATCTTTGCTTGTAGTTAATTTTTTTGCTCAAAAAATCAATTTTTTGGGGGAAAAGCAATTTTATTTAATAATTTTTTTCATCAAACCGTTAAAATTGAATAAAATATTCAAATTTGCTTGAATTTGCGCGTTTTTATTGTTGTTGTTGTTGTTTTTTAAAATTTACTATGTTACCTTAAAACAGTGAAAGTACCTCAAATTACTCATCCTTTTTTTGCTAAACTCATTACCATTCATTCTATATCAATGCATACATATGTTTTATTTAGAATTTATAATATTACAAAGCTCGGTCGTACAAGACTTAAGAGCCGGTATTCAGGTCTAAGTCCAAACAGAAACTAGCACACGTTTAACTATACGTTTAAACAACCGTAAGAATTGACTAAAGAATAAGATGCCAGATTTCCATACATAAATTTTTTAATTTTCAAGAACAGAAATTTTTGAGCACAAGGGTTATTAAAATTTACTAAATTTTAAAGTTTTATATAACATTTTATATATTTATTTTGTTTTATTTTTTTAATTCACTCCCTCTGGTGCCCAAACATCATGTCGCCACATTTGAACCCCCTCAAAATTCGTCTTTATTTCAGGGGGCTCTAATCCAGGGGGCGGGGTTATAGGAAATACGGAAATTCATCCAATTCAACAAAGTGTGCACCTAATTTTAGGCCATTGTCGCCACCAGCGGATAAAGAGAAGCGGATCAAAGCAATGAGAAAATGTGCTCGACGACTCCCGGGCCCAGTGATCAGCAGCGGAATGATGAATGATCACTTAAGCAAATTGCCGTCTGATGAATGATCGCGGAAGTGAATTTTAATTATAGGCATTTGAGAAATGATCGATCTCACCTCATTTTCAACGGATTTGATGTTCTCTAATTTTCTCTGATCAGAAAATGCTCTCTCATTTTCATTTGTTTATTTTTTTCGAATATAAATACATATGATTATTTATACGGTTTTATATGCCTTATTTGCAACACTACAATCAGTGAATGTTTTTTTTTTTGGCCATGTTAATGAGCTATTATTTAAATTTTTTTTCGTTTTTTCAATTTCTTTAATATATATTTTGTGCTTTTTTTGGCTCCCTATCATTTCGTCACAGAGAAAAATTTTTAAAAAATTTGTTTGGCATATTATCAAAACAGCATAATAAATTTCAATTATAGGGAAAGTTAATCTCCTTCAAAAGTTTTTGACTATAACTTTTATTTGTCATCCAAATCAACAACAATCTGTTATCATTCGAAAGCTTAGATGTTTATAAGCTATTTCTAAGATATTGCTTTGCGATTAGACAATTGTTAAAAGATATATCGTTAAAATTGCTAGAAAAATTAAAAATTTCTGAAATTTTTTTAAACTTTGCTAGACAATCTTTTTGTTTTGTTTTTTGTAACCGTGGGGGTCCAACTGACGGTTCCTGGACTGAGATGTCTAAAAAGTCATAGTTTTTTTTTGTTGTTATTTAATGACCATCATTTCTTGTTTTTGTTGCATATAATTATTGTTTTTGTGTTCTTTTGCTCTTTCATTTTTCATATTTGTCTCTATTTTATTTTAAGTTAACACAATTTTTTGTCTTTTGTGACACACAAATCAATTGACGGAAAACGACAAAGTGAGCTAATTGCAGCAAAAATGAACAGACGGTAATGAATTAAAAAAAACTTAAATTAATTTTGAAATTAAATTTTCCTATTTTTTTAGCTGGATTTGTGGCGACGTGTGGATGGACATTCTGCCATCTTTTGACCGTCCCCAACTCGGCCTCAAAATGGCATTGCTTTCCGATCGTTTCGACATTTTGGTGGACACGCATTTTGATGGCAAAACGGAATTCAAAATTTGGAATACCATTTCAATTGAAAAAGGACCAGAAGCGGAACTGTGTGTGCTGAATCTGACTAATTTCAAATCAGCGAAATTTTCGTTGCCGGACCGTCCGCTGCCCAACAAAATTCGTTTTCGTTTCCTTCGGATTGAGTAATTAAAACAAATTTTATACAGAGAGACCAATTAATATGGTGTCTCTTTTGGAAAATTGAAGGAATATGGCCAATTTCACACTTGTGAATGATCATTTTTCATCAGATTCGTCTCGATTAGATTGGACAATCGGTACCATTTTTTGGATTCGGCCACAAATCTTATGAATACGTAACAGAAAAAGCCAATGGATGGATCTTCTGAGCTTTTAAATTTTATGCTTTAATGCAAGTGCTTTTGTTCAAAAGACATTGGACAATTGAGTCCCATGTGGGATTTGGACACTTCAGTCCCGGATCCATAACTCTGTTCTAAAATGTCTGACAGGCCCTAAAAATGTAACCAATTGTCCAATTCTTGTCCCAGAGGAATCGGATGCGGAGAAGGTCACCCCCCCCCCGGGGGTATCTCGGGACCGATTTTTCGTACTAAGGTTCAAAATTTCTCCGGCACCAAGTTTTTTTCCGGCACTTTTCAAAAATATTTGAGGAACAGGGGTGCCGAAAACCCAAAAACTCGGGCTGGCGCCAAAACGATTTCTAATTACCCCTACCTAACCTACATATTTTGATTGCTTTTCAATTTGATTTTTCTTTTCTTTTTTCATTTTCCATTTATTTAGAAATTTATTTGTGCCCGCAATTCTTCTGTCAGTTACAAAATTCGTTTTGGAGTTTTCGGGCAAACAGCATCAATTGAGGAGAAGCCATTTGAATTGGTGAACGAATGGACCAAAGAAAAGCTGACTTTGATGAAGGATGGAGCTTATTATTGGCTGTTGAAACGGTGCCCAATTTCGGAGACGGCGCCGGTGAAATGGGAAAACGACGGAAATTTGGACAATAAAAAATCGAACTTTGTCCATTTTTGTTTTACTGGCGGCAATAATTGCATCGGGTGAGCAAGTGAGGGAGCATGTCATTTCCCTCCCCCCCCCCCCCCCCCCCCCTCTTCTAAAAAATTTCAACCCTAGAAATTTTTCATAAGAAAACCAAGAAAAAAATTATTTGAAACTTTTTATTACCAAATAGCATTTGAATAGATAATTGGAATTGAATGAATCCAATTGATCAAGATCGGTTAGAATTGCTGGTGAAATCAGACGGCGCAAATTGTCCAAATATTCGACACAGGGAAAGCTCAAATGGCGAATGTTTGTCGCAAAAATTGGCCAAATTTGACGGGCAAAAACATCCCAAATTTGCTGAACATTTGTAATAGACAATTCCAATTTGGTGCCCATTCTGTCCCAAATTTGCTTGTTGGAGCGGAAAAATGCAATGACGGAATGGTCAATGTAACTGAAGAAATAAAAAAAATAAGCCTTAAAATACACAAAAGTTTAAATTACCGAATATTAAGATGCTTAAAGCGAATTTTGTTTGGCAGCGGCGATCCGGCATCGGAAACGCCATCCATTTACCATCGATCAAAACAGATAATTTCGGTTCTGGTCCTTTGTCCTTGCGAATTGTTATTTCTCTCAAAAGCGTCAATTCCGTCGTTTTGCCATCGAAATGCGTGTCCACCAAAACATCGAAACGGTCGGAAAGCAATGCCATTTTGAGACCAAGTTGAGCATGGTCAAAAGATGGGAGAATGTCCATCCACACGTCGCCACAAATCCAACTAAAACATGGGAAATTAGGGAAAAAATTTGTAATTTTATTTACGAAAATTCCTTACCGTCTGTTCATTTTTTTGCTTCGTAAGTTGTGATTGTTAACAAAGTAAAAAACTTTCTGTATATTCCAAAAAGTAAGCAGAAAAAGATTTTTTGATTTGATTGCTTTATTCATTTTCTAATCAAATCAACAATTTATAAAATTCTAAGCAGAAAAACTTAGTTGACTTTGATTTGTGCAAACATTTTACGGTTTTCCATATTATTTCAAACAAAAAATTTAATGGGAAAGGTCTGCCGGTGCCGAAAGACTCTGCCGAGTAAATTTTGTAAAACATTTTGAATAAAAAACAAGTTTTGGCACAAACTTTGCAAATTTAAAGGAATGAATGGGGTCCGAAGGCGGGAAAATTTTTCCGTTAGGGGCCAAAATCCTTTTAAAAACACTGCGAATTATTTTCGTTGTTAAGATACGCATTCTACACAGGACAGGGATTTTCAAAAAAAGATTTTACCAAGTGTATTTTTTGAAAAATTCGTGATATTTTTGAATTTTCAAAAAAAAACAGCATAAAAATGCCATAAAGCGAAAAAATAAAAGAATCCTTTTTAAATTTGTATAGTCACTAGGGCTGCTAATTTTATGTAAATACATATTTTTTTCCTGGCTTCTCCATTCTCTAAATAGTAGGAAAAACGCTTTCTTTTTTGTGTTTGCGAACAAAAGTTGGGACTTTTATTTACATATTTTTACATATTTCGGAGTTTTCTACATATTACATATGTACATATTTTTATACATATTTTGGGCTTTTTTCGCATTTTTTTGTACATATTTTGCAATTTTTGAGGATTTTTTAAGGAAAATTATTTAGATACCCCAAAAAAATCCAAAATTTTGCAATTTTTTCTTATATATTTTCATTTTTTTCATATTTTGAGAATTTATAGAAATTTTTCGTGAAAAATTCAAAATTTTTTTGAAAATGTATCCCTAAAAAATCGATTTTTTTTTTTCAAAAAACAGATACCAAAAATTAATATTTAAAATATTAAAATGTATTCTAAGCCTATTTTAGTCATTTTTATGACATTTTGTGCCTGTTTCACTTTTTATTAAGAATTTTTTTCCAAACAAATAACCATTAAAAAAAATTTTATTTATATATTTTAGTGCATATTTGGGGGTTTATGTCAATATTTCATACATATTTTAGCATTTTTTATACATATTTTATTTACATAATTCGCAAATTTTCTTACATAAAATTAGCAGCCCTAATAGTCACTGAAATTGAACTGAAAAAATTGAGGTAGAAAAAACCGAAAACATAAGAAAAAAAACCTATAGTTTAAGCTTTTCAAATGATACCAAGAAATTGTGGTACTTCCTTGTTTTGCTACCCCCTCCCCCCCGAAAATTTTTAAATTTCAAAAAAATCATAGATATTTTGTTAAATGTATGACCTGTCATCAGATATCAAAACAAACACCATTTGCATAGTCAATGTCCTTGAAAACTCCAAGATATGGAATCTATAAAATTTTTCGAGGGGGGGGGGGGGTAGCAAAACACGGAAGTACCGAAATTGTACCACAAAAAAAGCAAAGCAAATAAATGTAAGAATTAACAAAGCATTTATGACGAGAAAAAGAGAGCATCAAATCAAATTCCAATTGGTGAGATCATTGATCATTTCAACAAATATAATTAATTTTCATTGCTTTCATTCGTCCGCTTTTTCTTTTTCTTCCGCTGGTGGCGACAAAGGCCTAAATAATTTTTTTTAAATTTTTCGGCAAATCAAAATGAATGCCGTTTCGGAGTCTCACCCAATGCAATTAATGCCACCCCAGAAAATAAAATTGACATTATTCAAATTGTCATCCGAATTTTCGTCGTTTTCCCATTGATCTGTCTAAACAAAAATAAAGCGTAAATCAAGGGGAACCAATCAATTAGTCGATTCAAATCAAAGGCAATCATCAATCAATTAGTGGATTAAAGATAATGTGGCCGGCCACCTTCTTGAAATTGTCGACCCATTCGAGATTTGTTGGATAAAAATAGGTAGCAACAACGCAATCGCTTCGTTTGCCCGTCTTTTCTCGGCGTGTGAAGCCATTTGGACAACGCTTGGCCAGCAGAACAAGTTGCATTTGGCCCATCAAAATCACTAATGACACCAATTAGGCCGGGGTACACAAGACCAGAATTGATTGAATTAATGTTCAGATCGGAGAGAATTGTTGGCGATGTGAGATGAAGCAAAGCGTCCAAATGAGCATCAACGGAAAAAGACAAATTGTAAATTTTAGTCGTCGTAAAAATGGGCCAAATTTCACGGACAATGACATCCCAAGTCGACAGGATAACGTTTTTATGTGACCATACATTCAACTCCAATTTGGTGCCATTTCTGTCCCAAATGTGCTTGTTGGAACGGAGAAATGTGGTCACAGAATGGTCAATGTAGCTGAAATGGGAAGAAACTGAAGAAGATGACAGACCAACTCGATTTTCATTTAATTAATTACACTCAATTAGTGAAATCGACGATTGTTACCATTTTAAGGGCCCCGTGCGACAATTCTGAACAGATTTATAGGCCCAGGATTACTGTTCGTGTTTCCAAATCCAACAGGGACATTCTTTGAATCTACAATTTGGCTTTTTCGTGCATGGGCCTTCGGGGCAAGGCTTTTGTAATTGGTGGGGAATTTTTAAGTTTTGAGCAGCATTTTTGTCATTTTTTGACGTTGGACGAATGAATTCCTGAAGATTTGGACACTTTAGTAGTCCCAGGCTCATAACTCTGTTCAGAATTGTCGCCGGTCCCTAAAAATGGTACCAATCGACTTATCTCAATGAGAGGAATCTGAAAAATGCAGTTTAAATCATTATAAAACTGAAATTGGCCGAGTCTTTCAATTTCACCGAAAAAGGGGCCCCATCTAAATATGTGTGTAGGTTTGTGTTTAGAAATGTTCAATTACTAAATCAGAAGGTCATTAAAGCGAATTTTGTAGGGCAACGGACGGTCCGGCATCGGAAATGTCAATTCCGTCGTTTTGCCATCGAAATGCGCGTCCACCAGCGCATCGAAACGGGGTGAAATCAGTGCCAATGTAAGGCCAAGTTCAACACGTTCAAAGAATTGGACAATATCCATCCACACATCGTTACAAATTCAATTGAAAAATTTGTGCGGGTCGGGGTTGTTTTCGTACGAGCCCCAGTTTTTGGCTATAACTTTTTTCTTTGCCAACCAAATCCAACATTCTTGGTATCATTCGGTAACTCTAAGTGTCCTATTAGCTTGTAAAATTTTGAAAAATTTCGTGAAAATTCACAAAAGTTATGACCAGAAGAATTAAAAAAACCAGGTTTTCGAAAATTTGAATGATACCAAGATTAGGTCAATGTGAAAAAGGGAAAAATTCTGCGCTAATATTTTAGTATAAAAATGCCCTTTTTTCTTCCCCTCCTCCTCATTCCATTCTCTCATTATTTTCCCTATATTTTCCGGTCATTTTGTTGTTGTAAATGTCTTCAGAAATTTTGTACGTTTATTGTTCCCTTTTTTCTGATTTTTCGCATTTATTTTGCTCAAATTTTGGCCAGAAATTTGAGATTAAAATTTCAAAAAGCATTTTTGAAAGATTAGCTTTTTAGAGGCTAAAACTTCACATTTTACTTCCTCGTCTTTAACCTTTGATTGCTTTTCCTTCCCTTTCATTCATTCATTATTTTCCCAAATGATTTTCAGTTGGTGTGCCGTGTTTCTTCTTCTATTGGTTGGCTGTGCCATCATTCTTTGGTTTTTTTTGGCCATGCCAAAAAACGACGACGCCCTCACAAAAAAGAAATGTAAAAAATTCAACAAAAAATTTTGAAAAATTCTTCATTTTTTCAGATTTATCTGCAGCGATTGTTGGCTTTTGGTGTTCGATTTTCTTGCGGCTTCTCAGCTGGGCCTCGAAATTGCACTGATTAGCAGCCGATTTGACTGCTTTGTCGACGAACATTTCAAAACGCGAAAATGGGCGTTGGGCAAAATGCGAATTTGCCACGAAATTGGAGAGAATGGCACCAAACAAATGCAAATTGTCAATTCCGATGGAAATCCGTTGCCAATCCGTTGCCCAACAAAGTCATCGGATTCAAACGCATTACAATCGCGTAAAAATTGATTAGATTGGAAATGATTTGTGACTAGCATATTCTCTACTTTTCAGCTACATCGATCAAAATGTCATCGCATTTCTCCACCGTTTTTTCACCGTTTGTTCAACGGATTTGTACATTCGCACTGAAAATGTTCGCATTTTGGACTTTGTTTTGCTCAACATTTTTCCCCGCTTTTCCGCCCGATGACAATGCCATAGCATCGGATGGCGAAACGGTGGCCAAATGGTTGTTCACACCCCGTCCGGATGGTGGGCCCAAGTGGCTCCAATGCCATGTGGATTTGTCGGTGGATCAATGGACGGGCTTCTATGGAACAGCTCGGAACGGTGAGCATCGGAACGGGCCAACTCACTCTGAGCCAATTCTATCTGGCCATCAGTCTGAGAGACCGAATGAATATCCAACAATCTTTAGATCATTTAAAAGCTCTTCATAGGCTCTATTATATAGGCAGAAAAAAACTCAAAAGCGACATTTTTTTTGTGAGCTGCTTAATCACTTCAAATTAGCTCTGATATATCCAACTTTCGAATGACAACCAACAATGTTTGTTAAGTTTGGTCGACAAAGAAAAATAATTGTAGCTTTTTTAACTTTGCTGAGACTGAGTTGGCTCTGGTTTTGCCGTCCTATTTCATTGGTTTTTCTGTATATTTGTTGTCCCTTATTTTAGGCATTTTCCATTGCTTCTTCACCAGTGACTTTCCACATTTACTTGAAACTTTCGTCCAGCTTAATTGGCTCCGTTGTGGAATTTGATCTGATCAACGAAGTGACTGGGGAGCAATTGGCACTGGAACAATATGGCACAGATGAATATGGGCTCTTCCGTTGTCCAATTGAATGGGATTCGCAAAATTTGGAAAATGAGTGGAAAGAATTGAATGCTGCTCGACCGAGATGGCTTAGAATTTGGATCAGAGACGGCGGATTCGACGAGGGGTGAACAAAACAATTTCAAAATGATCAATGCTTAAGGATTGTTAATTGGTTGGACTCATAAAATGCCATTTGGACCCATGAAAATTGAATGAGCTTAAAATACAATTTTTAAATCTTTATTTTTCAGTCTTCTCGACGCCGCTTCTCCCGGTTCGAGTGGTCAGCAACAATAGCAGCAGAAATGAATTAATTGATGGTTAATTGATGCGTTTTATGTGACCCAAATGATGATTGATAGTCAACAATATTGTATTCTGTATAGCTAATTTATTTTTGTATGATATTTGACCTGTGCTTGCTTGCCTGTACATTGAATCATTGTGAATAATCGTTGATAAAAATGGCTAATGATAAAACTGACATTAATTTTCAGACTTTAAAAAAAACTGGATTTCATCCATATTTTGGTGAATTGGTGTCCCGGTGAAAATAAATTAAAAAAATATTTATGTTGGGTTTTCTGGGTTGCTAATCACGAATCTGACATTAATTTTGACTAATTTCGAATCCCGGACCCGAACTAGAACAAAAGTCGAAATTCAAAATCCTCACATAAAAATCAATTTTGAATCTTCGACTTTTGTTCCAGTTCGGGATTCGGATTTATTAAAAAAAATCAAGTTCTGATCATTAATCATAGACAAAATCAATGATTTATCGAATTCTGGGCTCAGATCCGTGATCAAAAAATCGGAACAATGTCAAATTTGATGTCGCTAAATGTTTCAAATTTTTAATTGAGCCTGGTTTTAAATGACAAAAAAAATTTTTTTTTTCATTTTGGGCAATTTAATTTATTTGAGCAAACCACAAGCAACAAGTTGCACTTATAGCGGAAAACAAAGTAATGAATACAATTAGAAAAATATGATATGGTCAATACAATAAATAATACATAAAATAAAATAAAAAAGGGATGAATTACACTCAGGACCATACATGGAAAAGGGGGGGGGGGTCAGAAATTTGCCTTTACGAAATACGAAATACCCCCCACCCCCCCCCCCCCCTCAGAGGCCAAAATTTTTACGAAATTGAAAAAAACGCTCAAAAATTTTTTCTGACGACCTTTTTTTTTTTTTTTTTTGCTTTTCAGTCCAATTTTTTTTCCTTTTTCCCTTTTTTTAATCACATGACGTTTTTTCAAAAAAAAACTTTTGGGTAACGGGGGGGGGGGGGGGGTCCGACGGTGCCGATAGGCGCCGTCGGAAAATTTTTTTAATTTCAGTGCAATTTGTTAGCAGTTTTTGTGTAAAAACCGACCGTTTTTTTGCGATTTTTAGACAATCTTCAAAAAATTTTATTAACAAATTTTCACTAAAAAGTGTAAAATTTCGTTAAAAATTAACGAAATAGCAAAACGAAATTCAATTTCGTAAAATTTTAAAGAAATAGAAAAATGAAATTCAATTTCGTAAAATTTTAACGAAATAGAAAAAGATGAAATAGAATTTTTTGTGGAAATTTTAACGAAATGCAATTCAAAATCGTAAAAATTTTAAGTTTTTTGGCACAAAATTTAGATTTTTTTTTCAATTTCGTAAAATTTTCCCATCTTTACCAGTGCTTTTTTGATTTTGGCCGAAATTTTTACGAAATTGCCTCGGACCCCCGTACGATTTACGAAATTGACCCCCCCCCCCTGACCCCCCCCCTTGAACACCTATGCTCAGGACTTATTTTCTAAATAAAATTCTTTCACAAAATTTTTAAATTTAGCTAAAGTTCCGATTTCCATAGCTGTTTTGGGTAAGAAATTCCACGGATTAATTGTACGAATAAAAAAAAGTTATTCCGAGATTTATTACTGAATCTTTTATGTTTCTATTAATTCCGGTCGTCTCTGAATCCTGATTTCACACAAACATTTTAGAGGCACAAATTAACCATGAACAATCAATTAGCAGAACGCCATTCCCCATTATTTAATGTACGCATAATTATGGCCATTATTTTTGGCCAACAAATCATTTTAATCTTCCTTTTCTCATCCCTTTCAAATCCTGTCATTTTTTTTTGGGTATATAAAGAGGTCAAAAAGACTTTTTCATTCATAATACATATCGCAAAAATGAACAGACGGTAAGGAATTTTTTTAATTACAAATTTTTCATTTTCCCAATTTTCTTTTCCATGTTTCAGTTGGCTTTGTAGTGACGTTTGGATGGACATTCTGCCATCATTTGACCATGCTGAACTCGGACTCAAAATGGCATTGCTTTCCGACCGTTTTGATGTTTTGGTGGACGCGCATTTTGATGGCATAACGCGAATTGACAATTTGGAGAACAATCGAAATTCGCAAGGACAAAGGACGAAATGCAAACGATAATGGATCAAAACCGATATTGTCTGTATGGATCAGTGACAATGACAATTTTGTGGAAGAATTGCAGCCTGTACCGTTGGGTGACAATGTTGTGAAGTTTCCGATTGTACTGATCCATGGCAATTTTGTGGAATTTTCGATGCCGGACCATTCGTTGCACAACAAAATTCGTTTTCATTACCTTTATATCGAGTAATCTTGAACCTTTTGATATATTTAAAGCATTTTAATATTTCTTCAGTTACATTGATCACTCTGTGCTCGCATTTCTTCGTTCTAATAAGCCAATTTGGGACAGAATAGGTACCAAATTGACATTGTGGCCATACAGAACCGAGACCATTAATGTAAATATAAATTTAAAAAAACATTTGAATTGTATTAAAATCTCTTTATTTTGCAAAATTGATTTAATATTGTGCCGCGGTTGTGTGAATTTATGCGCTTTTATTGTTGGTTTTCTTTTTAAATATTGCTGCTTAAAAGGAGTAAATGTCGAAAATAGAAAATTTTATTTTTTTGTTTTTTTATGGGTATATAAAGACGTCAAACAGACTTTTTCATTCATAATACCGCAAAATGAATCGACGGTAACAAATTTTTTTAATTACAAATTTTCATTTACCTTAAATTTTTTCCATTGTTTCAGTTGGATTTGTAGTGACGTTTGGATGGACATTCTCCCATCATTTGACCATGCTCAACTTGGACTCAAAATGGCACTGATTTCGCCACGTTTCGATGTTTTGGTGGACAAACATTTTGATGGAAAAAGCGAATTGACAATTTGGAGACGTATCCGAATTGACAAGGACAAAGGACCAAAAGCGAAACTGTCTGTACTGCTGATTGATGACAATTCTGTGGATTTTCCATTGCCCGACCGTCCGCTGCCCAACAAAATCCGATTTAAGGACCTTCAGATTTAGTAATTTCAAAAACTATACAGAAACCAATTAATCTTCTTCATTTTCCCCCTTTTCAGCTACATTGATCATTCTGTGCTTGGATTTCTCCGTTCAAACAAGCCAATTTGGGACAGAAATGGCACAAAATTGGAGTTGTATATGTCTTTATTTGCCAGCAGCGACAAACACTTACAGAACAATTGGGATGTTTTTGTCCATGAAATTTTGCCAATCTTTGCGACCAACATCCGCCATTTGACCTTTGCCGGTGCCGATGCTTTTGACAATTTGCGTCGTCGCACTTCACCAACAATTCTCACTGATCTTGATCAATTGTATTCAATCACTTCCTATGGACTGTTACCCGATGGAATTTCTGACGATGGGCCAAATGCAACTGCTGACCAGGCTTTAGCCAAATGGTTGCACACTCCAAGCAAAAATGGGCAACCGAAGAAATTGCGTTGCTGTACTTATTTTTATCAAATAACATGGACCAACAATTTCAAAGAGGTGATCGATCGACCACTTAATTGTTCATTAAATAATTTATTAATTGATTGATTGATTGCCTTTGATTTTCTCTTCCTTTTTGTTTAGACATTTCTCCGTGCCACCACTTCTGTCGCTTACAATGTTCTGCTTGAACTTCCAGTGGCTAGCCAAATGAATATTGTTGAGCCATTCGAATTGGTGAACGAAATAACCCAAGAAAAGTTGACACTGATCAAGGACAAAGATGCTTATTATTGTCTGTTGAAACGGTGCCCAATAATTGTTGGAGAGACGGCGACGGTTCAGCAGAAAAAAGACGAAAATTTGGACAATTTGAACGAAGTGATCTTCCATCTTTATCATGATTGTATTGGGTAAGCAAAAAGATTGGCCTTACTTTTGTATAGAGCAGGGACAGGGGGATACAGTAGTGTCCTCCGTACAGTACTTTAAATGTTCATCCATTTCAAAATTTTCCTTAATTTAGGCCGCTGTCTCCGCCAGGTCAAAGTGACGAAAAGATGTTCTCGACTCCCGGGCCCAGCAGTGATCAGCAGAAGAAGGATTGATAATTTGAGATGTCCGTTCGTTTTATTTGATGATATTTGTTTGTGTTCGGACTGACCATTTTGGCGATATTAAAAATAGGAATTTGAGTTGGACGGATAGCAAAAAAATAATAAAATAATAATAATTGGCATTTCATTGTTTCGGGAAAAATGAGAATGTTTTGCGGGATTGACATTGGCATCAAAAAATTCTTACAAAAAAAAGCATTTCTTAGAGAAAAAAAGAACATCAAATCATTTCCAATTGTTGATAAATCCATTTTCTTCCAATTAGATGTGATTTGGCCATTCCTCAAATATAATTAGACGAAATTTTTGTTGCTTTTTCCCGCTTCTTTTTCTTCCGCTGGTGGCGACAATGGCCTAAAATTAAGCATTTTCTTAATTTTAATTGAAGTTGGACATATCAAACTGTAAATGTCCAAATAACTTTATAACCACTTTTATTGTGAAGAGGCATAGTCGATTCACTATTGTGAATTTTCGGCTTCTTTTGGCTCCGCGCCAAAAGTGATCAGAAAAAAACGATCAAAGTCCCGAAAAATCGGTAAAATGGTCAACTTTTCAAAAATGCATAAAATTAATGTTTACATTTAATTTTCTGTTTTTTTGCTGATTTTTAGTGGGGACATTTTGACTGATTTTAGCTTTAGGGACATTATGACGCTGGACATTTTGACAGCGCGCCAATTTTAATCTCCCCCATCCGTTCATCCGTTTTCAAATCTTTCACTTTTATTTGGGTATATAAAGACGTCGAAAAGATTTTTTGGATGCACAATACCGCAAAAATGAAAATTCGTGAAATAGAGTTCAAATTCATGATCAGCGGCTCCGAAAACCCCTGGAAATACGTTTTTATCATTAAAAACAAAAAAATTTTTATGTGGGTCAAACTGTATAAGTACCCAGAATTTTTTCAAATTGCTTCAAATAAAATTTTTTATAATTTATTTGTTGACTCACTTTATTAATTTTAACAACTTTTTGCGGCGTATGTCAGATTATGTCCAAAAATAGCCATTTTTTGAAAATTTGAGGCATTTTTTTAAGAAAATTAAGGATTTTAAGGTTCCGGCGGTGCCAATAGGCGCCGCCGGGAAATTTTTTTGAAATTTTGGCTATATATTTAACAGATTTTCAACATTATTTTTACCAAAAAAAAAACTCAATTCTTACCAGTGCATTTTTACTCCCGTTTTTTGGTAAAAATTTCCGGGAGCGGGATCGGGAGTTCAAAATTTTCAGGGACGGGAGTCCCGAACGGGAATCACGTAAAAATCCAGCTCCCGTTAAAACTCCCGTTCACCGAAAAAAGCGGGAGTCGGGAGCGGGACTCCCGTAAAATCCCGCGGGAGTCCCGGTCCCGCCGGACTCTAGTTATCACTTTGCTTTTCCCTTTTCAGCTTCATCTCCGCCGACTGTTGGCTTTGTTTGTTCGATTTGCTTACGCCTTCTCAACTTGATCAGCCACCGATTTGACATTTACGTCGACGAACACTTCAAAACGCGCAAAAGAACATTGGGCAACATGGAAATTCGAAACAAAATTGGAGAGAATGGCACAAAGCAAATGGAAATTGTCAATGCCAATGGAAAAGCATTGCCAATTCCTCAAAATCCATTGCCGAGGAAATTTTCGGATTCGGAAGCCTTTCGATCATCAAAAATTTAGAAAGTGATTTGTGATAAAGTTTCTGGTTTTCAGCTACATCGATCAAAATGTGCTCACTTTTCTCCATCGTTTTCAACGCTTTTCGCCACATTTGAGACAAAATTTCTCATCCGCAATGAAAATGTTCGCATTTCGATGTTCGTTATGCGCACCATTTGGCCAATGTTCATTGACACCATTTTGTGAAGCGTTTCAACTCCGTTGCTTTTCGTCAAATGCGCCAATTTGCGCCGTCAATGCTCAGCGAAAGTCCATGCCTTCGTGTTGTTGCTTTCGATGACGGCATTTCTCCCGAATTTCCGCCCGACGACAGGGCGCGCTGTCAAAATGTCCCTGCGTCATAATGTCCTAGCGTCGAAATGTCCCAGCGTCATAATGTCCCAGCGTCGAAATGTCCCAGCGTCATAATGTCCCCCAAGCCAAAATGAGTCAAAATGTCCCCTTCAAAAATTAGTGAAAACTGAAAATTATATAATTTTTGATTTCGCAAATACTAAGTATATTAAAAATTTATCAAAATCATTTAAACAACAAAAAAAGCAAACAACAATTGGATTTTCTAATTAATTGAGGGAATAATAAAAAACGAAATGAACACTTTTAAGGGACTTGCATGGTCGAACCTTCCAAACATTCACATTCCTTTATTTTTCCTGCGTATCCTTCGACCTGTAGACCAAAGTGCGCGACGGACGACGGGTTCTTCCAGGGACGGACTAAAATTATAAAAATGAAATAAATTTGGGTATGCCTGTCAGCAGTGTCGTTGTTGATGATCCCAACGAGTATTCCACTAGCGATGAGTTTTGCTCCACAGTGGACGGCCACGTTAGTGTTGAGGGAGCTGGCGAGTCGATGCCAAACTGCACAGGCAGAAAGGCCTTTCTCGAAGTCGCAATGACTAAAAAGAAACAAAATTTTGCTAAGAAATTCACATTTATTTCTCACATCAGATGGTATGAAAGCATTTAATTATGTATTTTTCATTTTTTCACTAATTTTTGAGTGGGACATTTTGACTCATTTTGGCTTGGGGGACATTATGACGCTGGGACATTATGACGCTGGGACATTTCGACGCTGGGACATTATGACGCTTGGACATTTCGACGCTGGGACATTATGACGCTGGGACATTTTGACGCTGGGACATTATGACGCTGGGACATTATGACGCTGGGACATTTTGACGGGCAGCGGAGGACAGTGCCGCGGCGTCGGATGGCCAAGCGGTGGCCAAATGGCTGTTCACGCCTCGTCCCGACAAGTTGACGAAGGCGCTCAGTCTTGCGAAGTTAGCAGTGGTGGAGCAACAATGGGTGGCAACATTGGAACAGATCAAAGCGGTGATTAATTGATAAAATTTTCGGTACTTATACAGTTGAGCCCACAAGAATTTTTTTTTTGTGTGAAAAAAACAAAATGAAAAACCATGGGGTTTTGGGGTCGCTAATCACGAATATGACATCCATTTGGACCAATTCCAAACGACGGACCCGAATTCGAAGAAAATTCTTTTTCACCAAAATCCACCTTTATTGTCCAAAACCGATTCAAATACATTGAATTGAATAGAAAATAGAGATTCATGGCCATTCCATGCATTTGAATATGTTTTGTACAAAATGAATTTTTGACTTTTCAAATTCGAATCCGGGATTCGAAATTGGTCGAAATGGACGTCATATTCGTGATCAGCAACCCCTAAAACCTCAGGTTACATTTTTAATGTCTTAACAAAAAAAAAAAAAAAATTTTTTTTTTTCATGTGACCTAAACTGTATACCTAAGTACCAAATTTTCGTCTTTTCCAATTTTTCCAATTTTTTAGGCATTTTCCATCGCTTCTTCTCCTCTTTCTTTTGTCATTTCTTTTTGCATTTCGTCGTCCTCTCCTCTTGATGACTCTGTTGTGCCATTTGAACTGACCAACAAATTCACTCAGAGAAATTGACACTGGCACTAGAATTAGTGAATAATTATCGGCTTACGCGTTGTTCAATTGCCGCAGACGATGGGGGAAAATGGTTGAGTGAAATGGCGAATGAATTGATGAGAGGACAAAAGGACAACCAACAAATTTGGCATTTTCATCGGAGACGACGGAGTCGACAATGGGTGAACAATTTCAAATCGGCAATGCTAAAGATTATTAGTCGCGAAATTTTTTTTTTTTTAATTACGAGGAAATTATTTTCAGGGGTAATCCGAGGCGCTTAGCACGAATCTGATCATCTTTAGACTCAATTTCGAATCCCAAATCCGGATTTCGAACATTTTTCGAAAATTATAATTTTTCATTTAATTCCACCGAAAATAAATTTCTTAAAACTTTTTTTTTTTTTTTAATTTTCGGGACCAATATCTTTACCGTTGCCTTCAAAATCTTTGCTGCTAATTGTGGCAATCATTAAGAATGGGGGTCCCGTATTTTCCTTTATTTTTTTTTGGATAAAAACATGAATTCGTGATCAGCGCCCCTGAAAACCTCATAAAAAGTTGTTTTACACAACTTTTTAAAACTTTTTATTTTTTTTGAAAAATATGGGACCCCCATTCTTCATGATTGCCCTAATTGTCTCATTTTCATTTTGTTTTAGTCTTCTCGACGATTTGCCGGGGCCGAGTAGTGATCAGAAACAGCAGCAGAAATGAATTGATTGGTTAATTGATGCAATTATGTGAATCTAAATGTTGGACTTTGCTATTTAAATGTTGTTGTATGTATGTGATTTTTGCTCTCAGAAAATTATAAAAATGAATTAGGCCTTTACCAATACATATTTTGAAATTTTAATTGAAGAATACTAGAGTCTCACAAAATTCAACAAAATATATCGTTTGCGTCCGCCAAAATTTTTTTTGTTTCGTTTTCTGTCTTCAAAAAAAGTTTTCATTCTCGGTTTTCAAAATTTTTATTTTTCGTTTCGTTTTCTTATCGAACATTGTGATCTGAACACCGAATTCAGATTCGAGATTTGGAAATGGTCAAAATTACATCCCTATTTATTAAAGAATTAATTCATTAATTGAAAGACTTGAAAAACGACTTAAAACACCAACGCCCTTATTTGTTAGAAATGCCGGCGTTCGCAACCCAAAAAGCAATATTTTTCAAAGGATTTCGTTACAATTTTTGGATTTTTGAAAACGCTAATGAAAAAAAAATGAACAATTTTACGAGCACGTTAAAACAGCATCAAATTCATTTTCCATTTCCATAATTCAAACTGATCGATCACTTCTCAGCAAATCACTCATTCACTTCTACTGCTGATCACTTGGTCCAAGAGTTGCATCGAGAAGACTAAAAATTAAAACGCAAGAAATTTTAATTTTTGAATAATCATTCACTGACCCATCTCCGATATCATTCTCATCAATTAGCATGAAAATTTTATTCCTCCATGATAATGATGTTCCAATCAATCGCTTCCTCTTCCCATTTTGCCCATTTGTTCGCGTCACGCAAAAATGGACAACGGACTAATAGAAAATCGTTGTTATGTTGAGTTCTCTTCAATGCCAATTGTTCCCGAGTCAATTCGTTGCTCAGTTCAAAGAGCACAACGGAGGAAGCAAAAGACGAACGAAAACCAAATGTTAACGATGAAATTGACGGGGAAAAAGCCGAAGCAAATGCTTAAAATATGGAGAAAATTGATTTGATTAAGAATGACATTTTTACAATTGAGCAGGGGACAAAAACCCAGAGATGGGCACTTTCACGGTTTATATGGTCCGTTTTTGGTGCCGATTGAAAACCAAAGGAAAAGACTTTTTTTTTTGTCCATACTATTTTAAACAACAGTTTTGTCAGATCACCGAAATTCCCATAAATTCAAATTAAAAAAAAATTTAGTATAAGCACCATTTTGAATGCTTCAATCTTCGACGCCAAAGTTCCGTCATCCTTGTTAAAAGAGCATTTGAACAGCTTTGGCACATTGTTTTGAAGGGGAGTGGAAAGCCATTTGGCCACCGCTTGTCCATCCGATGCCGTGGCACTGTCATCGGCCGGAAATTCGATGAAGAAACCACTGGAATAGGCATTGATAACACGAAGCGAAGGACAATCGTTGAGAATTGACGGCACGAAATGTCGCAAACAGTGGAAAAATGTGGCAGTAAATTCAATGAAATGAATGTTTTTTCCGAGCAATGGCCAAATGTTGTGCAAAATGAACTCCAAAATGCAGTTATTGTACGTAATAATGGCCAGATTGATTGGATAAGAGGCGAAAAGTGGACGAAAACGGTTGAGAAAAGCGATGGTATTTTGGTCGATGTAACTAAAAAAATAAGAAAAATGTTGCTTAATTTTTTGCATAATCGCCAATTTACGTAATGGAGATGCTTGCGAAGCCGGTGACTTTGCGTGGCATTTGAATTTGCGGAATTGGCAATGATTTCGACGATGAATTGACAATTGCCATTTCTTTGGTGCCATTTTCTCCAATTTTGCGTCGAATTCGAATAAATGCCAATGTCCATTTGCGAGTTTTGAAATGTTCGTTGACGTAAAAATCAAAACGGTGGCTGATCATCGCACTTCCGAGGCCAAGTTGTGAAGGCGGCAGCAAATCGAACACACAAAGCCAACAATCGGCGGAGATAAAACTGAAAAAAAGGGAAAACAAAATTTAAAATTGAAATTTTAAAATGGCATTTTAATTTTAAATTTTACATTGCTTTTTTCATTTTTTCCTCCGCTTCTTTTCGATTGTCTGACATTTTGTTGAGGGGAAATTATTAAGACAATTTTCTTCGACTGATTTAATTAATTAAATTTTATAAGCAATATTAAAGTGCCTCAAAAGCAAAGAATGAAAATTCGGTGAAGAAAAACATTTTTAATAAAATTGTAAAAATTGGCAAAATAAATTAGTATAAAAGTGGTTGCTTTTCCTCCGCCACTTTCATTATTATAATTATTCATTCACCATTTATTTCTTTTCTTTTCTTTCGTCAAATTTTTCTCCCTGACAATTCCTTCAAAAATGATTCTATACATTTTGCGTATTTTTTTCTCGACATTTTACCCTTTTCCTTCTCATTTTTGGTCTTTACGGTGTTTTTGAATTAAATGAAATTGGAACCCCCGCCGATGGCTTCCGTTTGAACCAAACAATCAAAATTAGAAAGACCTGCATTTTCATATATATTTTTTGTTCGAATTCTGGTTAAGGATTAGAATTCGTCAAAATGGATATCTTTTCATGATCAGAGACCTCGAAAACCTCCAGGAAAAAGTTTTTATGATTTATTGCAAACCAAACAAATCCCTAACCTTTGATCTTTTCGGGGAGCAAAAGGACAGCCACTCAGCAAAAGCCAACAGATTTTAAAAAGGAAATTGCTGATTTTCACATAATTATTTCATTTTTGCTAAGCCATTTAAATCCGACGAAAACTATCTTAATCATTTCCGCTCAACAAATGTCTGACAATCGAAACGAAGCGGAGGAGAAAATGGCGAAAGCAATGTAAAATTAAAATTAAAATGCCAATTTTAAATTTTGTTTTCCTTTTTTTCAGTTTCATCTCCGGCGATGGTTGGCTTTGTGTTTTCGATTTGCTTCCGGCTTCACAACTTGGCCTTGGAATTGCGATGATCAGCCACCGTTTTGACTTTTATGTGGATGAACATTTCAAGACTCGCCGCTGGACTCTGAGATCCATGGCAATTAAATTCAAATCCAAAGCGAATGGCACCGTGGGAATGGAAATTGTCAATTACGCTGGAAAAGCATTGCCAATTCCGCCAAATCCGCTGCCAAAGAAAGTCGTCGGATTCAAAGCCATTTCATTTAAGTGAGATTTGATGCTTTTTTTTGTTTTATGTCTGTATAACGCTTCCATCATTTTTCACAGATACTTCAACAACAATGCCATCGCTTTTCCCGGCAATTTTCGCCAACTTTTTGCCACCTGTCCAATTAATTTGACCATCGATACATTCAAGGACCGCATTTTGGAGTTCTTTTTGCACAACATTTGGCCAATGATCGCGAGAAACATTCATGGCATCCAATTGTCCGACGAAGTTTTCCGCCGTTTGCGCAAATTCGTGCCGTCAATTCTCAACGACTGTCCATCGCTTCGCATTATCAATGCCTATTATGACGGTTTTTTCGCCGAATTCCCATGCAATGACAATGCCAATGCTTCCAATGGACAAACGGTGGCCAAATGGCTTTTCACTCCCCGTCCTGACGGTGTGCCAAAGGTGTTCAAATGCTGGTTGTACATGAATTGTCGGAATTGGTCGTCAAGGATTGAAGACTTCAAAGCGGTGATTGCGATTTGATTGTTTTATTTGGCATTTTTACTGTCTTTGGGGTTTGTTGACAAAAACAATATTTTGGACGATATTTTCAACTCGTTTTTGGCAAAAGTTTTTGGCGCATTTTTAATTTTTCGGCGCAAAAATGTCCCGCTCCAAAGTGATCCCGCGACTCTCTTTTGGTTTTCGTGCCGCCTCCCCAACTGTAAATTGTCATTGTCTTTTATTAACCAATTTTTTCCCTCATTTTAGGCTTTTGCCTCGGCTTCATTTCCCGTCAATTTCATCGTTTTCATTCGATTTCCGCCAACTTTCACTGAGTTCGTTTTGCTCTTCGATCTGATCAACGAATTGACTCGGGAGCAATTGACGTTGAGGATGAAAGATATCGGCCATTTTCTTCTGATCCGTTGTCCGATTGTGCGCGACGAAAGCAAATGGACAAAATGGGAAAAGGAAGCGATTGGATGGAACTTTATTGATCAGTGGAATCGGATCGACATCTGAGATCGGTCAGTGAATGATGGATTATTCAAATTTATTGCTTTTCCATTTTTTAGGCTCTTGACGCAATGATCGACCAACGTGATCAGCACCAGAAGTGAATGAACGATTTGTTGAGAAATGATCTATTTAATTGAATTGTGGAGATGGATAATGAATTTGAGCCCATCTGATGTATATAAAATTGTTGCAGTGATCACAATATTATATGTATGTATATTTGCTTTTAGGATACATTAAGCGGGTCCGACATAACGATAGGAACCGTGGGAAATTTTTTAAAATACAGTCGCATTTTCTCTTGCATATGTATAACCCTAAAGGATCGAACAGAGAAAAATATTTTCTTAACAAAAAATGTACAAAAATAAACAAACACCTTTTATGGCTTGAATATTTTGTAGAAAAAATCAACTAAAAAATTTCCATTGCGAAAAACACAAAGGGACTGGGGGCTGATGGGGATAGGGGTCTGGGGATGGGCATGTGCCCATGGGACTGGGAGCTGATGGGGCTAGGGGTCTGGTGATGGGCAAGTGCCCATGGGGCTGGGGGCTGATGGGGCTAGGGAGCTGGTGATGGGCAAGTGCCCATGGGGCTGGGGGCTGGTGGGGCCAGGGGTCTGGTGATGCGCATGTGCCCATGGGGTTGTGAGCTGATTCCAAAAAAATTTTCATCGCTAAATAATGAAATTGAAATACCAAACCCCCCAGCCCCATGGGCACTTTCCCATCCGAGTCCACAAAAAGCGAGAGAAAAAAGGGAAACGAAGCAGAAAAGTGAACCTCAGAGAAAAGAGCGACCAGCGAAACAAGAAGTGTTTCTGAAAATCAGGCCGGGTCAAAATTCAAAATTTGAGAATTTGGACCCAGCGTCCAGACCCAAAAGCAATTGGACGCGCGTTTGAAGTGTTCGTCGACGTAAATGTCAAATCGGTGGCTGATCAAGTTGAGAAGGCGTAAGCAAATCGAACAAACAAAGCCAACAGTCGGCGGAGATGAAGCTGAAAAGGGAAAAGCAAAGTGATAACTAGAGTCCGGCGGGACCGGGACTCCCGCGGGATTTTACGGGAGTCCCGCTCCCGACTCCCGCTTTTTTCGGTGAACGGGAGTTTTAACGGGAGCTGGATTTTTACGTGATTCCCGTTCGGGACTCCCGTCCCTGAAAATTTTGAACTCCCGATCCCGCTCCCGGAAATTTTTACACAAAAACGGGAGTAAAAATGCACTGGTAAGAATTGAGTTTTTTTTTTGGTAAAAATAATGATTTTTCATTGAAAATCTGTTAAATATATAGCCAAAATTTCAAAAAAATTTCCCGGCGGCGCCTATTGGAACCGCCGGAACCTTAAAATCCTTAATTTTCTTAAAAAAATGCCTCAAATTTTCAAAAAATGGCTATTTTTGGACATAATCTGACAATGTATTGTATTCAAATATTTAATTTTTTCCCCTGCGGCGCCTATCGGCACCGCCGGCCTCCCTCCTCCTCCTTGGTTCCCAAAAAGTTTTTTCAAAAAATACGCCGCAAAAAGTTGTTAAAATTAATAAAGTGAGTCAACAAATAAATTATAAAAAATTTTATTTGAAGCAATTTGAAAAAATTCTGGGTACTTGTACAGTTTGACCCACATAAAAATTTTTTTGTTTTTAATGATAAAAACGTATTTCCAGGGGTTTTCGGAGCCGCTGATCATGAATTTGAACTCTATTTCACGAATTTCCGAACCCCTAACCCGAAACTCGAATTTTTTTTGAAAATTTTTTTCAAAAATCGGTTTTAACTGTGCCAAAATGCGTGCTCCATGATTCTCCGATATGGTGCTCATATTATATTGACTCAGACCAAGCGTTAATGCCATGTAATTCAACACATACTCAAAAAAAAACAAAAAATTTAACAAATTTCTTAAGTTCAACTAAATGTTCGAATTTCGGGATAGGGTTCGGAAATTCGTCAAATAGAGTTCAAATTCATGATCAGCGGTCCCGAAAACCTCTGGAAATACGTTTTTAACTCACTTTATTAATTTTAACAACTTTTTGCGGCGTATTTTTTGAAAAAACTTTTTGGGAACCAAGAGGAGGAGGGAGGCCGGCGGTGCCGAGGCGCCGCAGGGAAAAAAAAAATTAAATATTTGAATACAATACATGTTAGATTATGTCCAAAAATAGCCATTTTTTGAAAATTTGAGGCATTTTTTTAAGAAAATTAAGGATTTTAAGAGTCCGGCGGTGCCAATAGGCGCCGCCGGGAAAATTTTTTTGAAATTTTGGCTATATATTTAACAGATTTTCAATGAAAAATCATTATTTTTACCAAAAAAACTCAATTCTTACCAGTGCATTTTTACTCCCGTTTTTGGGTAAAAATTTCCGGGAGCGGGATTGGGAGTTCAAAATTTTCCGGGACGGGAGTCCCGAACGGGAATCCCGTAAAAATCCCGCTTCCGTTAAAACTCCCGTAGAAGAAATGAATTGATTGGTTAATTGATGCAATTATGTGATCTAAATGTTGGATTTTGCTATTTAAATGTTGTTGTACGTATGTGATTTTTATTATAAAAATGAATTAGGCCTTTACCAATACATATTTTGAAATTTTAATTGAAGAATACTAGTCTCACAAAATTCAACAAAATATATCGTTTGCGTCCGCCAAAGTTTTTTTTTGTTTCGTTTTCTGTCTTCAAAAAAAGTTTTCGTTCTGTTTTCAAAATTTTTATTTTTCGTTTCGTTTTCTTATCGAACATGGTGATCTGAACACCGAATTCAGATTCGAGATTTGGAAATGGTCAAAATTACATCCCTATTTATTAAAGAATTAATTCATTAATTTAAAGACTTGAAAAACCGACTTAAAACACCAACGCCCTTATTTGTTAGAAATGCCGGCGTTCGCAACCCAAAAAGCAATATTTTTCAAAGGATTTCGTTACAATTTTTGGATTTTTGAAAACGCTAATGAAAAAAAAAATGAACAATTTTACGAGCACGTTAAACAGCATCAAATTCAGTTTCCATTTCCATAATTCAAACTGATCGATCACTTCTCAGCAAATCACTCATTCGCAAAATGAACTCCAAAATGCGGTTATTGTACGTAATAATGGCCAAATTGATTGGACAGAATGAGGCGAAAAGTGGACGAAAACGGTTGAGAAAATCGCTGACATTTTGGTCGATGTAACTAAAAAAAAATAAGAAAAATGTTGCTTAATTTTTGCATAATCGCCAATTTACGTAATGGAGATGCTTGCGAAGCCGGTGACTTTGCGTGGCATTTGAATTTGCGGAATTGGCAATGATTTCGACGATGAATTGACAATTTCCATTTGATTTGTGCCATTCTCTCCAATTTTGCGTCGAATTCGAATAAATACCAATGTCCATTTGCGCGTTCTGAAGTGTTCGTCAACGTAAAAGTCAAATCGGTGGCTGATCAGCGCAATTCCAAGGCCAATTTGTGAAGGCGGAAGCAAATCGAACACCGCCAGCCAACCGTTGCCGGAAATGAAACTGAAAAAAAGGAAAACAAAATTTAAAATTGAAATTTTTATAATGGCATTTTAAAATTGGCATTTTAATTTTACATTGCTTTTTTCATTTTTTCCTCCGCTTCTTTTCGATTGTCTGACATTTTGTTGAGGGGAAATTATTAAGACAATTTTCTTCGACTGATTTAATTAATTAAATTTTATAAGCAATATTAAAGTGCCTCAAAAGCAAAGAATGAAAATTCGGTGAAGAAAAACATTTTTAATAAAATTGTAAAAATTGGCAAAATAAATTAGTATAAAAGTGGCTGCTCCTCCTCCGCCATTTTTCATTATTATTTTTCTTTCGCCATTTATTTCTTTTCGTTTCTTTCGTCAAATTTTTCTCCCTGACAATTCCTTCAAAAATGATTCTGTACATTTTGCGTATTTTTTCTCGACATTTTACCCTTTTCCTTCTCATTTTTGGTCTCTACGGTGTTTTTGAATTGAATGAAATTGGAACCCCCGCCGATGGCTTCCGTTTGAACCAAACAATCAAAATTAGAAAGACCTGCATTTTCATATATATTTTTTGTTCGAATTCTGGTTAAGGATTAGAATTCGTCAAAATGGATATATATCTTTTCATGATCAGAGACCTCGAAAACTTCCAGGAAAACGTTTTTATGATTTATTGCAAACCAAACAAATCCCTAATCTTTGATCTTTTCGGGGAGCAAAAGGACAGCCGCTCAGCAAAAACCAACAGATTTTAAAAAGGAAACTGCTGATTTCACATAATTTTTCATCTTTGCTAAGCCATTTAAATCCGACGAAAACTATCTTAATCATTTCCGCTCAACAAAATGTCTGACAATCGAAACGAAGCGGAGGAGAAAATGGCGAAAGCAATGTAAAATTTAAAATTAAATGCCAATTTTTAATTTTGTTTTCCTTTTTTTCAGTTTCATCTCCGCCGATTGTTGGCTTTGTGTGTACGATTTGCTTCCGGCTTCACAACTTGGCCTTGGAATTGCGATGATCAGCCACCGTTTTGACTTTTATGTGGATGAACACTTCAAGACTCGCCGCTGGACTCTGAGATCCATGGCAATTAAATTCAAATCCGAAGCGAATGGCACCGTGGGAATGGAAATTGTCAATTACGCTGGAAAAGCATTGCCAATTCCGCCAAATCCGCTGCCAAAGAAAGTCGTCGGATTCAAAGCCATTTCATTTAAGTGAGATTTGGTGCTTTTGTTTTTGTTTTATGACTGTATAACAATTCCATCATTTTTCACAGATACTGCAACAACAATGCCATCGCTTTTCCCGGCAATTTTCGCCAACTTTTTGGCACCTGTCCAATTAATTTGACCATCGATACATTCAAGGAACGCATTTTGGAGTTCTTTTTGCACAACATTTGGCCAATGATCGCGAGAAACATTCATGGCATCCAATTGTCCGACGAAGTTTTCCGCCGTTTGCGCAAATTCGTGCCGTCAATTCTCAACGACTGTCCATCGCTACGCATTATCAATGCCTATTATGACGGTTTTTTCGCCGAATTCCCATGCAATGACAATGCCAATGCTTCCAATGGACAAACGGTGGCCAAATGGCTTTTCACTCCGCGACCTGACGGTGTGCCAAAGGTGTTCAAATGCTGGTTGTACATGAATTGTCGGAATTGGTCGTCAAGGATTGAAGACTTCAAAGCGGTGATTGCGATTTGATTGTTTTATTTGGCATTTTTACGGTCTTTGGGGTTTGTTGACAAAAATATATTTTGGAAGATATTTTCAACTCGTTTTTGGCAAAAGTTTTTGGCGCATTTTTAATTTGGCGGCGCAAAAATGTCCCGCTCCAAAGTGATCCCGCGACTCTCTTTTGGTTTTCGTGCCCCCTCCCCAACTGTAAATTGTCATTGTCTTTTATTAACCAATTTTTTTCCCTCATTTTAGGCTTTTGCCTCGGCTTCATCTCCCGTCAATTTCATCGTTTTCATTCGATTTCCGCCAACTTTCACTGAGTTCGTTTTGCTCTTCGATCTGATCAACGAATTGACTCGGGAGCAATTGACATTGAGGATGAAAGATATCGGCTATTTTCTTCTGATCCGTTGTCCGATTGTGCGCGAAGAAAACAAATGGACAAAATGGGAAAAGGAAGCGATTGGATGGAACTTTATTGATCAGTGGAATCGGATCGACATCTGAGATGGGTCAGTGAATGAATAATGCTTATTCAAATATCCATTTTTATGCTTTTCGTTTTTTAGGCCTCTTGACGCAATGATCGACCAAAGTGATCAGCACCAGAAGTGAATGAACGATTTGTTGATAAATGACCTATTTAATTGAATTGTGGAGAAGGATAATGAATTTGAGCCCATCTGGGGCCTATTTCAATTCCCATCGTATCTCCGATGTGATGTCATATCTCCGATATGACATCGCATCGTGTAATTCTGTTTCAATAAAAAACATGCGATGTCGGACATTTCTGTTTCAATTCATCGTCCCGATGTCGTATATACGATCGTCGTAACATCATGGAAAAAACGTCGGATGTCGTATATTTTGTTTCAATTTACAACCGACCATCGTATATCCGACATCGTATATACGACGAAACCAAGGGAAGAAATCGTGTAAATTCATCCGTGGTCCAACCCATGTATTTTGGTCCCGTCATGTAAAATTAAAAAATTCACAAAAAATTTAAATTCTAAATATAAATTATAAAATAAATTTTGTTTTATAGAATGAAGTCTCCTTTTTCTAATGATATGTAATTCAAATGATAATTAATTATGTGAATTATTATTACTGTGTTTTTCTTGATAATTTCTTCAGAAGCTCAAAGGTTTTCGCAAAATTTTTACAAAAAAATAATTTTATTAAAAAATTTAGTCAATTGGTCTAAATTATTCCATTTTAATTGTGTCAACCGAAATTTTGATACTGATCAAAAAAAGTCATTTACATCAACTTTGTGAATTATGTCATAAATTTTGGAGACCATTATTTCGATTTGCTATTTACATAAGTAAATTGTTCCATATTTGATGTTTATGCAAATTTTTAGAACTAGCAAGTTTTAGGGTGGCTTTATATATTGGACACCTATGTGTATTCTTTATTAAACTTAAAAATAACTATTCATTAATATTTAAAAATAATAATTTCCATTTAATTTAATCAATTTTATATTATTAAACAATTTGGTTTTCACTTTCATGATGTCGGATACGCGATTTTGACATCACATCATGCAATTTGAATTGAAACAGAATTGCATCATATTCACGATTTTTTGTCGTATTTACGATTTTTCTCCCATCTTATAAAAGATGATCGTAAATACGATGAGACGTCGTGAAATGATGGAAATTGAAACAAAATTTTACACGATACGACGTCTTATCTGAGATACGATGGGAATTGAAATAGGCCCCTGATGTATATAAAATTGTTCTTTTTTGTTGCAGTGATCACAAATTGTATTATATGTATGTGTATATTTGCCTTTAGGATAAATTAAGCGATTTCCTGAAATTGTAATTGATTGTAAAAATGTTTAATTAGAGGTCCAACATAACGATAGGAACCGTGGTATAGCCCCCGGGGGCTCTATTGTTCAACCCCCCTCAGGGGCCTTATGCTCGTCTCGCGGTTTAGAGCTAAACCATTCATTCAATCAACCTGGCATTGTTGGATGGAAAACGAACGACGTTGGGAGGAGAATGAATGAATGGCCAACGGCCCAATTTTTTTTTTTCATTAAAAATTCGTATAAAAGACAGAGAAAATTGCAATGACTGTCATTTTTTCTACAAATATTATTTTTGCTACATACCAAAAATTCAGGCGAATTGCGCCAAAAACCTCGCACCAAAATACCGGCGCCAAAGTGACACCGACCCGTTTTTTGAGCCCCTCCATATTACTAAAATTCCAATTGTTTTTTCATTTTGTTAGTTTTGTTGTTTAATTTGAACGAATTAAAATTTTACTAAGCAAATTTAAGTCCGTCCAAAACTGTCTTAATAATTTCCCCTCAACAAAATGTCAGACCGCCAAAAAGAAGCTGAAGAAAAGATGGCAAAAGCAATGTAAAATTAAAACGCCATTTTAAAAATTTCAATTTTAAATTTTGTTTTTCTTTTTTTTCAGTTTCATCTCCGCGGATTGTTGGCTTTTTGTCTTCGAATTGCTGCCGCCTCGTCAACTTGGCCTTGGAATTGCAATGATCAGTCACCGATTTGACTTTTACGTCAACGAACACTTCAAAACACGAAAATGGACGCTGAAACCTATTCAAATTGAAAGAAAAATTGGCGAGAATGTCACGAAGGAAATGGAAATTGTCACTTCCCATGGAAAACCATTGCCAATTCCGTCAATTCAAATGCCACGGAAAGTCAGCGGATTCGAACGCATCGTCATCACGTAAAACTGATGATTATACAAAAATTTTAACAACAATTCCGCTCCATTTTAGTTTCATCGACCAAAATGCCATCGCTTTTCTTCACCATTTTCGTCAACTTTTCGTCGCCTGTCAAATTAATTTGTCTATCCACACGAACAATGAACGCATTTTGGAGTTCTTTTTGCACAACACTTGGCCAATGCTCGAAAAAAACACTCATGGCTTGCGATTGTACCGCCATATTTTTCCACCGTTTGCGCAAATTCGTCCCGTCAATTCTCAACGACTGTCCATCTCTTCGCCTTATCAATGCCTTGACTATAAATTTCTTCGCCATATTTCCGGCCGATGAAAGTGCCATGGCATCGGATGGACAGGCGGTGGCCAAATGGCTTTTCACTGCCCGTCCTGACAATGTGCCAAAAGTGTTGTTCTGCTCGTTGCACGTGGATAATGTGAATTGGCCGTTGAATATTGAACCGTTCAAAGCGGTGCTTTCATTTCATATTTCTTTAATCAATTTTTTCCACATTTTAGGCTGTTACCAGTGCTTCATCTCCCATCAATTTCATCATTTCTATTTGGTTTCCGCCGCCTTTTGCTGACTCCGTTTTGCTCTTCGATCTGACCAACGAATTGACCCGTGAACAATTGGCGCTGAAAAGAACTAACAATAGTGATCGTTTTCTGCTGATCCGTTGTCCAATTGCGCGCGATGAAAGCAAATGGGAAAAGGAAGCGATTGGCTGGCAAACTTATGACCAATGGAACAAAATTGGCATTTACATTTATAACGAGGACGAAATCGGAGATGGGTAAGCGGATAAATTATTCAAATTTTTTGTGATGTTCTGATTTTTAGCCTTCTCGATGCAAATCCCGGCCCAAGTGATCAGCAGCAGAAGTGAATGAATCAATTGTTGAGAACTGACCGATCAAATTGAAATTGCGGCGTTGGATAATTAATTTGGCGTTTATAAAATTGTTCCTTTTGTTGAAGTGATCAACTTTAATTTATTCGGCTCAAAAAAATTGTATTCCTTCGGACACAAAACTTAAAATTTTTTTTAGCCAAAAACCATTAAATTTGTGCTAAATGGTATGAAAATTCACTTATAACTAGAGTTGCACGGGACCGGGTCGGGAAAGTCGATTTCTCGCCATTTCGACGTAAATATTAAAATAAAAAAAAGCAATCAAAAATATTTTAAATTATTATTTATTTATTTTTAATTTTTAACAATTTTTCCAAGTCTGAGCACATCGGAAGAATTGAGTGTTTTGATTGCCAGAATTGCTGAGCTGAATCGTGCGAAAATAAATAAATGCTTGGCAATCATGTCTTTTACTGGTCCCGAAAAAAATTGTTTTTTAAACTTTTCTGAAAATTCTAATAATATGTTTCGTGGGGTATTTTGAGGCGCTGAGTACGAATCCGGCCTCCTTTTTGGCGAATTCCGAACACTGAACCCGAATTCGAACGTTTTTCGAAAAAATTTTTTGTTTCCGAAAGCCATGAAAACGCATTTCCAATGGTTTTCGGGGCCGCTGATCACGGATCTGGCATCCACATCACTCAATGCTTCAATAAATAGATCATTTAAACCGTTTTTAGAATTAAAAATCAAATTCCAAAAAATTTTTTTCGAAAAATGTTCGAATTCGGGTTCAGGGCTCGGAATTCGCCAAAAAGGAGGTCGGATTCGTACTCAGCGCCTAAAAATACCACAAGAAACATATTATTAGAATTTCAGAAAACTTTAAAAAAAAATTGTTCGGGACCAGTAAAAGACATGATTGCCGACCTTTTGAAGATTTTCGCGACTCAAATTTCTATCCCTTTTCGTTAGGCCTAAAATACACAGCACAGTTACGATGAATTGGTCGTCTAATTTGAATTAATTTATCGATCGGGCACTTTTGCATATTCGAGTTATGGCAATTTTGCATTAACGGAAAATGGAAAAGTCGAAAATTCGGAGTACTCTTATCGTGCTGGTGATGTCGTCGGCTGCGGTGTTAATATGGCCACTCGACAGATAATTTTCACCAAAAATGGACAACTTTAGGGTCTTTAAAAAGTTCCATTTTTAATAATAATTAGTTCATTCATTTCTGCCGTACCACTCGGCCCTGGGGAAGCTGTTGGAAAACGATGATTTAATCCAACTTTTGAATTTTGCATTTTTCGTCTAAAAATGCTGTAAACATATTGAAACATTCTGAAAACCACAAAACTTGCAATAAAAGATTTAAACCAGGTTTCGACTTTTTGTTCGAATTCTGGTCCTGGATTTCATTTCGAATTGGCCAAAGTGGATGCCGGATTCGTGATCAGCGACCCCGAAAAGCCTAGGAAACTTGTTTTTATGACATCAAAAAAAAATTTTTTGCAAAAAAAAGGGGGCGGGGGGGGGGGGACAAACTACACTATTACCCAATTTTTAGTGGTCCAATGCCATTTTACGAGTCCAATTTTGCTCCAAATTTGCATGGGTTTCAACTAGAGTTGAGCGGGACCGGGACCGGGACCGGGACCGGGGCGGGAAATCCCGGTTTTTTCAGGTCCCGGTCCCGGTCCCGGTTTTTGGAAAAACAGAAATCCCGGTCCCGGTTTTGCCAGTCCCGGTCCCGGCGGGACTAAATAAGCACTGGTAAGAATGGGGATCTGGGTGAGAAATGAGAAGGGAATTGGTGAGAAGGAGAAATTTTTGAGAAAAAAAAAATTAAATTATTTATTTCATTTAAAGTGTTCCTTCGTGATCTTATGTGGTGTAGTGGCTAAACCTTCTGACCTTCGGTGGTCTGCTCTTGGGTTCAATTCCTCGATGGAAAAGAAATTTTTTTATATTTTCTTTACCATTTATTTTAATTGAACTTAATTAATAAAAAATATTTCAACTTAAAATTTTTTTTTCATTTTTAAACAGCCTAAAAACCCACAAATTAACTTAATATTTGGTCATTTTTTGGCAAATTCTGTTAACATATTCCATTCAAAATTTAAAAATTTTTCCGGCGGCGCCTATCGGCACCGCCGGACCCCGCCCCCTCCCAATGTTCCTAAAAAATTTTCTCGAAAAAACAGCGCCACAAAAACAGCGATTTAAAAGCAAAAGATTTAAAAGATTGTTAATTTATTTAAAAAATCCAGAATTTTGGACAGAAAATTCCAAGATCCCCCCCCCCGAAATGAAAATTTTTAAAAATTTACTTGAATTCCTCCTCGAAACGAAAATTAAAAAATTTTATGGGTACATTTTTGTATATAGGCAATTTTCGTAACAAAGTGCACTCAAATTTTTAAATTTTTTTTCAAAAAAAATTTCACTTGGGAAAAGTCCCGGTTGGTCCCGGTCCCGGCTTTTCTCGCGGTCCCGGTCCCGGACGAAAATCGAGGTCCCGGTCCCGACTTTTCTAGTCCCGGCAAGTCCCGGTCCCGGTTTTTGTCAAATTTCCCGGTCCCGCTCAACTCTAGTTTCAACGTCTATTTTTGCGTTTTGAAGTGTTCATCGACGTAAAAATTGAATCTGTGGCTGATCAGTGCAATTCCGAGGCCAAGTTGATAAGCCGGAAGCAAATCGAACACACAAAAGCAACAATCGGCGGAGATGAAACTGAAAAAAAGGAAAACAAAATTTAAAATTGAAAATTGGCATTTTAATTTAATTTTACATTGCTTTTGCCATTTTTTCCTCCGCTTCTTTTCGGCGGTCTGACATTTGATGAGGCAAAAAATTTGCTTATTAGAAAACAGAAAAAAATTTGTAAATTAAAAAAGAAAAGAAAATCCGAGAATAGCAAGGAAATCCTATCCTTTGCTGAAGCAAAAAGGAAGGAAAAAGTGAGTGATGAATGAAAGAAAATGGAAGGGGAGTGATGGCTTTTATAATAAGGCGTCAAAATACGACTGATTATTAAAATTGGGTAAAAATTGGTAAAATAAATTAATATAAAAGTGGCTGCTCCTCCGCCACTTTCATTATTATTACTATTATTTCATTTGCCATTTATTTCTTTTCGTCGCTTTCATCCAATTTTTCTACCTGACAATTGCTTCAAAAATTACTTTGTACATTTTGTGCATTTCTTTTCGGCATTTTACCTTAAGTGGCTGCTCCTCCGCCATTTTTCATTTTCCATTCGCCATTTAATTTTCATCTTTTGGTCTGTTGGGTGTTTTTGAATTAATGAATCGAGTCAAAAATTACATTTCGTGTTTTGGGATTAGAATTGGTCAAAATGGATAAGTATTTCTGTTTCGCGATCAGAGGAGACCTCGCAAACCTCCGGGAAATTGCTGATTTTCACATGATTTTTTCATCTTTGCTAAGCCAATAGAAATCCGACGAAAACTGTCTTAATCATTTCCGCTCAACAAAATGTCTGACAACCAAAACGAAGCGGAGCAGAAAATGGCGAAAGCAATGTAAAATTAAAACGCCATTTTAAAAATTTCAATTTTAAATTTTGTTTTCCCTTTCTTCAGTTTCATCTCCGCTGACTGTTGGCTTTGTGTGTACGATTTGCTTCCGGCTTCACAACTTGGCCTTGGAATTGCGATGATCAGCCACCGTTTTGACTTCTACGTGGATGAACACTTCAAGACTCGCTTCTGGACTTTGGGATCGATGAAAATCAAAATGAAGTTCGAAGCGGATGGCACCAAGGAAATGGATGTTGTCAATGCCAATTTGGAATCGTTTGGGATCACGCAAAAGCCGTTGCCAAAGAGAGTCGTCGGATTCAAAGCCATTTCATTGAAGTGAGATTTTGATGCTTTTCTGATTTCTAAAACGATTCCATCATTTTTCACAGGTACTTCAACAACAATGCCATCACTTTTCTCCACCGTTTTCGTCCAATTTTGGCCGCCCGTCCCATTCATTTGACCATCGACAACACGTACTTCGATGACCGCACTTTGGAGTCGATTTGGCGCAACATTTGGCCCATGATCGCGACAAACATTCGTGGCATTCAATTGTCCAAAGAAAGTTTCTACCGTTTGCGCAAATCCGTGCCGTCAATTCTCGACGACTGTCCATCACTTCGTGTTGTCAATGCTTATTCCAATGGGTTCTTCACCAAATTTCCATGTGATGACAGTGCCAATGCTTCGAATGGAGAAGTGTTGGCCAAATGGCTTTTCACTCCACGTCCTGACAATGTGCCAAAGGTGTTCAAATGCTGGTTGTACATGAATTTGGGGAATTGGTCGTCAAGGATTGAAGACTTCAAAGCGGTGATTGCGATTTGATTATTTTATTTGGCATTTTTACGGTCTTTGTGGGGTTTGTTGACTACAAAAATATTTTGGACGATATTTTCAACTCGTTTTTGGCAAAAGTTTATTGGCGCACTTTTATTTTAGACCTTTGCCAATGCTTCATCTCCCGTCAATTTGATTGTCGTCATTCGATTTCATTTGTCTTTTGATAACTACGTTGTGCCATTTGTTCTGATCAACGAATTGACCCGGGAGCAATTGACGTTGAAGAAGATGAACGATATCCGCCGTGTTCTGCTGATCCGTTCTCCGATTGTGCGCGACGAAAGCAAATGGACAAAATGGGAGGAGGAAGCGATTGGATGGAACTTTATGGACCAGTGTAATCGGATCGACATCTGAGATGGGTCAGTGATGAATGAATAATGCTTGTTCAAATATCCATTTTTATGCTTTTCGTTTTTTAGGCTTCTCGACGCAACGCCCGGCCCAAGTGATCAGCAGAAGAAATGACTGAACGATTTGTTGAGAAATGTTCTATTTAATTGAATTGTGGAGTTGGATAATGAATTTGAGCCCATCTGATGTATATAAAATTGTTGCAGTGATCACAAATTGTATTATATGTATATTTGCCTTTAGGATAAATTGACTGAAATTCCAGGCTCATTCTTTTGACCTAATGATAAAGTCGGTGGTCACTTTGCCTCCAATAAATCGGTTTAATTACCATTTAAAAAGTGATGCACAAAATTAAGGGGTAATTTTTAAGTCATTTGAAATCAGGAAAAAAAAAGTCATTTGACTTAAATTCCCAGCCCTATTAATGATGTAGGTAAGTAACAGGGGTGTGACTTGTCTCAGAAAAGACGAGAGCGAGAGTTTGGCGAGAGGCGAGAGTCACCAAAAAGACGAGAGCGAGAGTTTGGCGAGAGGCGAGAGTCCCCAAAAACACGAGAGTTGGCGAGAGGCGAGAGGACGAGAGGCGAGAGTTTTTCAATTTTTTTCTGTAGCCTTATTTTTTAAAAACTTCAAAATCGTATATTAAATTAGGGTTACGGGCCCGGGTATTTGGGCAAATACCGGGTCAGGGTATTGCCGGGTCCAGAAAAGCCGGGTCAGGGCCCTAGCTTTTAAACCGAGTCCGGGTCCTGAAAAATCCAAAAAAAATCTTAAAATTTTTTCTTCAAAATAAAATAAATATTTTCATGCAATATAGTTATTTTATAAACAAACTTTATTATTTGTCCATTTTTTGCCATTCAAACCACCTTTTTTTGTGGTGCGTTTTTTAAACTTCGGGGACAGTTGGGATCGGGCGGTGCCGGTAGGCGCCGCCGAAAAATTTTTGAAAATTGACTTCGGATTTGTTAACAGATTTTATTCAAAAATGACCAAAACTTGTTTTTTAAATTTTTTGTTTTTAACTAGCTTTTTTTGTGGCGCTGTTTTACATTGGGGCGGGTGCGGGGTCCGGCGGTGCCGATAGGCGCCGCCGGAAAAAAAAATTTGAAATTTTGAGTGAGATTTGTTAACAGAATTTGTCAAAAAATGATCAAAGTTTTGGTTAAATTTGCAGTTTTAGGCTGTTTAAAAAAAGAAAAAATAGTAATTTTTAAATAGAAATATTTTTTATTAATTAAAATTTCAATTGAAAAATAATTTAAAGAAATTATAAAAAAAAATTCTGTACCGTTGGGGAATTGAACCCAAGAGAAAAATAATGAAAGGCAGAAGGTTTAGCCACCAGACCATATTTGAATTGAACCTATCCGAAAAATAGAGGACATTAAGGAAGGAGAGAAAGAGATTTCTGATTTTTTTTCGCGTAAATTTGAAAATTTTTCTGACTGCTCAAAAGTTCAATCTTTAGGGGTGTATTTTCAACTCTCGCCTCTCGTCCCAAAAAACGAGAGGCGAGAGACGAGAGGCGAGAGTACCAAAAATGGCGAGAGTTGGCGAGAGGCGAGAGACGAGAGGCGAGAGTTGTCCCACCCCTGATACATATGTACAAATAGCTATATTGACGATGCCGTGATCACATTTCTCACTATGAACAAGCACATTTGGGACATAGGTGGCACCAATTTGAATTTGAATTTGAATTTGTCTTCAGCACATTTGGGATGTTTTGGTCCATCAAATTTGGCCCATCTTTACAACGATGACGACCAACTTTCACAATTTGTTTTCTTTTTTAGTGATGCAATGATCGGCCAAGTGATCAGCAGCAGAAGTGGATGAATGAATTGTGGAGAAGTGATCGATCAATTGAATTGCGGTGTTGGATAATGGATTAGACGTATAAAAATAAAATTGTTCTTTTGTTGCGGTGATCACAAATTGTATTATATGTAAGTACAGGGCTCGCAGATGAAAATTTTCAAAAGCCTCATTTGGCAAGAAAAAAAGCCTCATTTTGTGTCAAATCCTCATTTTTACAAATTTATTCAAAACACATTTAAAATGTTCAAATGTTGTATTTTTGACCGTCCATGATCAATTTGAGCAATTTTTTGTTTGTAATAAGCATTTTGTGAATTCTGATGAGCGTGAAAAATCATTGATTTTTTTGCGGCGCTTTTACTAAAAAACTTCTGGGGAACAAGGGTTGGGGGGGGGGGGGGGGGGGGGAACAGTTCAACTCGCCGACGCCGACTCGCCGATGGTCGACTCGCCGACGCCAACTCGCCGATGGTTAACTCGCCGACAACACAACTCGCCGACGTCGACTCGCCGATAAATTGTGCAAAAAATCGTGGAAAATTTTAATTTTTTAAAAGAAAAAAATTAATTTTTTAAAACGAAATTTTAATTTTTCCGTACTTAGATAAAAAGACAAAAATAGAAAAAAATTGAATTCTCGCCAATAATACGCGTCGCCAACGCCGAATGATGTGCAAAAAAAAAATTGAGGAAACATTAAAATTGTAGCCAAATGAAAGGCCAAAAACCCAAGCCAGTTTAAAAATTTTGTTTGCATTCGCGTTTTTATCTCTGATCATACAGCAATTTATTTTTTTACAATGCAAAACCTGCAACAAATTCAAAGTCAACGTGCCGAACAGAAATATACTCTTAATGGGTATCTGTACGTCAAAGACAAAGTCAGTGCAAGTGGAATGGTGCAATTCTGGAGATGTGAAATTCGTGGCTGTCGTGGTCGTATATGGACGAATTTGGAAGATGGCACTTTGGTTTCAGAGCACGGAAAACATATTTGTTCAGAAACCGGCGATGCTTTAAACGTTGAAATGGCAAAAATTCATACAGCAATTAAGAATCGATCCGTGCAGACACAGGAGAACCCGACAACCATTCGAAGTCATGTTCTATCAAATGCCGAAATTGCCATTTTAGGACGTGCGCCAACGAAAAATTCCGTTCGCCTAACAGTTAACCGTGCTCGTCATCAGGAACGAAATGCTCCTGTAAACCCACCAACGCGTCAAGAAATCCAAATGCCAATTGAGTACCAGCGTTACGAATTGTCCACGGGCGTTTTTGAAAATTTTTTGCTGGCTGATTCTGGATTTGGCGACAATAATCGGGTCTTAATTTTTGGTCGGCAATACAGTGGAACTTGGAGTCACCAAATGAAGGAAGTTTTCATGGACGGAACGTTTTCGGTTTCTCCTCCGCTTTTTCAACAGATTTTTGTCATTCTTGCTCGACGTGGTGGCTTCGTTTTTCCGGTGCTCTTTTGTCTTCTTCCAAACAAAGATGCAGCTACATATTCGAAACTTTTCCAAATGATCAAAGATATTTGGCCACAATTCAACCCAGATTCTATTAGTGTGGATTTTGAGCACAGCATTCATTTGGCAATCCGCGAAAAATTTGCTGACACCGAAATAAGAGGCTGTTTTTTTCATCTCTTACAAAACCTACGCAAACATTTGTCTTCAGCACATCTTTTAGGTCGCTACAATACGGATGCAAATTTTGCACTTCATTCTCGAATGATTACTGCGATTGCATTCATTCCGGAAGAGGATATAATTCAATCCTTACAGCAACTCGAAGATCATACTCTTGAGCTTTACCCGGAACTTGAGCCTATTTTTGAATGGTTTACTAACACTTATGTTGGAAGACTCCGAAACAATGGAACAAGGGCACCCCCAAAATTTTCCTATGATATTTGGACTGTTTTTCAGCGTACTTTGGAAGGCAGCGACCGTATCAACAACTATGCTGAAGCATGCAATCGAAAATTGAAAATCGGATTTGGCTATGCTCACCCACATATTTGGCGTTTTATTGACGATTTAAGAAAAATTCAGAAAGGTTTAGATGCAGATTATGAAGAATATGTTCGAGGTCAGGAAGGTCCATCAAAAAGGCCACGGTACCAGGAAGCCGATGAGCGTATACTGAGAAAAGTGCAGAATTATGAAGTCGGCAATGTTTTGGAGTATTTGCGTGGTTTAGCGCATAACTTTATTATGGGTTGATTTTTGATGTTCATGTTTCTCCTATATTACTTCATTTTGGTTTTTATTATGTTTGGCAATCCGTCTTTGACTTTTTTGATAAATTAAAAAAATTAAATTTTTGCACAATTTATCGGCGAGTCGACGTCGGCGAGTCGTGTTGTCGGCGAGTCAACCATCGGCGAGTTGGCGTCGGCGAGTCGACCATCGGCGAGTCGGCGTCGGCGAGTTGACATGTACCCGGGGGGGGGGGGGGGGGTCCGGCGGTGCCGATAGACGCCGCCGGGAAAAATGTTTGTAATTATTAATGCAATTTATTAACAGATTTGTCCACAAAAATGGTCAAAAAACATTATGCCAACTTATCAAAATTAATTAAAATAAAATTAAAAAATCTGACGAATTTTGGTTCGGGGTCACTTCGCCGTGGCCAACTCGCCGCGGCCATCTCGCCGCGAGAAACTCGCCGCGGGGCCAATTCGCCGCGGGGTCAACTCGCCGCGGCGCTATCTTGCCGCCGTCCAACTCGCCGCGCCTTGTTTTTTGGCCATCTCGCCGCCAGATTTTTTTTCGTTAAAAAGTAGTCAATCTCAATATTTAATTATAAAATTCTAATGTTCTTTCAAAAAGTCATTAAATAACAAAAACAAGGGTCCATAACACAATTCTTTGAAATTCCTCAAAGAGATTCAATAATATTTCGGGCATCAAAATTTTCAATAAAGTTCAAATTCTCTTGTCCGCCTTCCGAAACTTCTTTTACTTCATCGGTGGTTCTTCGCCGTTCACAATGCTCTCATAATCGCACGCTGATCCATTCGAAGAACTTCGATGAAGCGCCAAATTGTAGGGAACACTGATATGGAACCTATTTATAAGCAAATTTTTGGAAAAGCCCGCTTAAACTTACCAGCCTAAAATTGGGTCCAGTTCTTGCCCCACTATGTCGTTCACCGCAATAATTGCAGCAGTTAAATCAGGGTTTCGATATGTGAGGATTTTTCCTCATTTTGTGGTCTTTTAGAGGGTCAAGGAGGATTTTTTTTTTAAATGAGGATTTGAGGATTTTTGTGGTCTTTTGATAAAAAAGTGACAAACAAGCATGATTTTTTGAAAAATTATGCATATTTGGCAAAATGTTCGAATTTTTTCTTCAAATCTTAAACTTTTTTTTCAAAAATCCTCATTTTTCAATAAATTTTAATTAATTTCCTTTAGATAATTTTGTTCAAAAAAATAAAGAGGAATTCCATAGAGGGGGTCAAAATTATTTTTTTGACAAAATCTTAACAAATCGCACTCAAAATCCCAAATTTTTTCCGGCAGCGCCTATCGGCACTGCCGGACCCCCTCCTCACAATGTCACCAAAAAGTTTTTTGGAAAAACCGCGCCACAAAAAAAGCAATTTAAAAGCTTAAAACAATAGAAATCGAATTTTTTTTTATTTTTTTTATTATTCCAAATGAGGATTTTTTTGAGGTATTTTTGTGGCAAATGAGGATTTTTTATGGCTGAAATGAGGATTTTCAAAATTTTGAGATCGAACCCCTGAGTTAAATACTGAATTGGCACAAAGGTGAGCGCGGTGATCATACGTGCCGTTTCTACGAAAATGTTTCCAGGGGTTTTCGGGGCAGCTGATCACGAATCCGGCATTCCTTTCGACCAATTCCGAATCACGGACCCGAATTCGAACAAAGGTTCGAAAAATTCGGGGAACAGATTGCCAAAGTCGAAAAAGACAACGCGAAGAGATGGACAGTCGTTGAATATTGACGGGACGAATTGCCGCAAACGGTGGAAAAATGAGGCGGACAATCGCAAGCCATGAATGTTTTTTCCGAGCAATGGCCAAATGTTGTGCAAAAACAACTCCGCAATGCGATCATTGTTCAAGTGGATGAACAAATTAATTGGATAGGCGATGAAAAGTTGGCGAAAACGGTGGAGAAAAGCGATGGCATTTTGGTCGACGTAACTGAAAATGGATCGGAAAGTTGTTAAAATTTTTGTATAATTGCCAATTTTACTAGATGATGATGCGTTCGAATCCGCTGACTTTGCGTGGCATTTGAATTTGCGGAATTGGCAATGATTTCCAATTTGAATTGACAATTTTCATTTCCTTGGTGCCATCCTCTCCATTTTTTCTGTGAATTCGAATAAATTTCAGTGCCCATTTGCGAGTCTTGAAGTGTTCGTCGACGTAAAAGTCGAATCGGTGACTGATCATTGAAATGCCAAGGCCAAGTTGTGAAGGCGTAAGCAAATCGAACACACAAAGCCAACAGTCGGCAGAGATAAAGCTGAAAAAAGGGAAAACAAAATTTAAAATACAAATTTAAAATTGGCATTTTAATTTTACATCGCTTTTGCCGTCTTTTTCTCCGCTTCATTTTGGTTGTCTGATGGCATTTCGTCGGGGCAAATTGTTATGACAGTTTCCTGCATTCTTTCAATTGTTATGACAGTTTCCGGCACTTTCTCAATTTTGCAATGGCCTCGTTGTTGTTTTGGTGGTTTTTTGAGGCGGTCCCAATACTTCAAAAGAATGGCACAACAAATGACAAACATTGACACAGCGATCAGACTAAAAAATGAGAAGGAAAAGGGTAAATGTCTAAAAGAAATGCAAAAAACGTACAGAATCACTTTTAAAGACATTGTCAGGGAGAAAAGGTCGAAGAGAGAGAGACGAAAAGAAATAAATGGCGAATCGGAAATAATAATAATGAAAGTGGCTGAGGAAGAGCAACCACTTTTATACTAATTTTTTCCCAATTTTTACACTTTATTAAACGGTCGTATTTCGACGCATTGCTATAAAAGCCATCCCTCCTCTCCCATTTTCTTTCATTCGCTCATTTTGCGTTCTTTAAATTTTTATTTTTATTTCGCCATTTTTTTGCGCCTATCTTATTTATGGTTTAAATATATTCTTCGAATAAAAAAGTTAAAAATATTTCTTAATAATGACCCTGATTTTTCTTCTTTTTTTTGAATGGATATCTGCCATTCAGCAGCAAAAGCCGGTACTTGTGTAGTTTACCGGGTACTTTTAACATACATTTTCAAATTCCTATAAATGTATTTTAGAAATTAATGCAAATAAGTTTTAAGGGGTCTTTGAGGTCGCTGATCACGAATACAGCACCTATTTTTGCCAATTTCGACTCCTTTACCCGAATTCGAACAAAAATAAAATTAGAAAATTTGTATGGATGATATATCCTCATTGGCATCTTGCCCATGCGGGTACCATTGGTACAGGAAGAATAAAATTCAAAATTTGTATGGATGATACCCTCATGGGCATCTTGCCTATGAGGGTATTATATGTACAGGAAGTCTGTCAATTTGTTGTCCCTGTACAGCTCATGTATTAAACGGTAGCGCTGATCTGAGCCCGGATTCGTGATCAGCGACTTCAAAAACCCCTTAAAACTTATTTGCATTAATTTCTAAAATACATTTATAGGCATTTAAAAATCTATGGTAAAAGTACCCGGTAAACTACACAAGTACCCAAAAGCCCACACATTTTAAAAAGTAAATGCCGATTTCACATAATTTTTTCATTTTCGCTTGCTAAGCTAATTTAATTCCGTCGAAATCTGTCGTAATAATTTACCATCAACAAAATGTCAGACCGCCAAAAAGAAGCGGAGGAAAAAATGGAAAAAGCAATGTAAAATTTAAAATTAAAATGCCAATTTTTTGCATTTTTAAATTTTGTTTTCCTTTTTTTCAGTTTCATCTCCGCCGATTGTTGGCTTTGTGTGTTCGATTTGATTACGCCTTCACAACTTGGCCTCGGAATTGCGATGATTAGCCAGCGATTTAACATTTATGTGGATGAACACTTCAAAACGCAAAAATGGACATTGGCACATATTCAAATTCGAAGCAAAATTGGAAAGAATGGCACAAAGCAAATGGAAATTGTCAATATGGGTGGAGAAGCATTGCCAATTCTGCAAATCGAATTGCCACGAAAAGTCATTGGGTTCAAACGCATCATCATCTCGTAAATTGGCCATACTGCAAAATTTAGACAACAATTCCCCATTTATTTTCAGTTTCATCGACCAAAATGCAATCGCTTTTCTTCACCGTTTTCACCAACTTTTCGCCATATGTCCGATTAATTTGTTCGTCGGCACGGACAATGATCGCATTGCGAAGTTTATTTTGCGCAACATTTGGCCAAAGTTCGGAAAAAATATTCATCTCTTGCGATTGTCCGCCAACACTTTCCACCGTTTGCGCAAATTCGTTCCGTCAATTCTCATCGATTGTCCATCTCTTCATGTTGTCTTTTCCGACTTTGGCGATCTCTTCACCGAATTTCCTGCCGATGACAGTGCCACGGCATCGGATGGACAAGCATTGGCCAAATGGCTTTTCACTCCACTTCAAAACAATGTGCCAAAACTGTTCAAATGTTCGTTGCACATGGATGGTGTGAATTGGCCGTCAAAAATTGAACCGTTCAAAGCGGTGCTTTCATTTCGTTTTTCTTTAATCAATTTTCCCAAATTTCAGGCTTTTGCCAATGCTTCTTCCTCCGCCAATTTCATTGTCTCCATTTGGTTCCGTTATTCTGTTAACTTCGTTGTGCCCTTTGATCTGACGAACGAATTGACTCGTGAACAATTGGCACTGAAAAGAACGAAATGGAAAACATGTGTTCTGCTGATCCGTTGTCCAATTGCGCGAGACGAAAGCAAATGGACAAAATGTGAAAAGGAAGCGATTGTTTGGCAATTCCGTGATCAACGGAATCAGATTTGCATTTATACTTATCGTGAGGATGAAATCGGAGATGGGTCAGTGAATGATTATTCAAATATCCAAATTTATTGCTTTTCTGTTTTTAGGCTTCTCGACGCAACTCCCGGCCCAAGTGATCAGCAGCAGAAATGAATGAATGATTTGTTGAGAAGTGGTCGATCAATTTCATTGCGGTATTTGAATAATGAATTTGACGTTTATTTTTCTTGTGGTGATCAACTTTAATTTGTGTTAATATGTATTTGTCTTTAGGATAAATTTAGTGTTTTTCTGAAGCCGTAATTGACTTTTTATTTGAATTAATGAAGTGTTAAATGCATCAAAACATTTCATAAAAATCTTATGAGTTCATTAGGGTATCATTGCATCGGTCAAATTATTAGCTAATTGCAATATGTGAATTAATTTGATCATTTTGACTTTCACAGTGAGAAACACGCTCATTAAAACGAGCGAAAAAAAGAAGTAAAAGTAATTAATTGCCAAATGAATTTAATGGAATTAATAAAAAAAACCAAAAAAATGAAAAATTCACTCTGTAATTAAAATGTTCATTAATTAATTGGACTTTAGTGCCCAACTAATGAAGAAGTTAATTATACAATTTGCCGTTCCATCCGTTCAGACCAGCGCATTTTCATCATGTGAATGATTTTTACTGTTTTCACACTCACAATCAGAAATGCACTGGTCAAAACGGTGGAGAAACAGAAGAAATTGTTGAATTTGTAATTGAAATTAATAACAAGTAATGAGGAAAACAATTTGATTATTAGCAGTGAATGGATTTTTAGTTTTTAAACTAATTTTTTGCAGATATTTCTTTAGGGTTTTTATCAATTGCCAACTATTTAAGCTTCAATTCTTTGGAAACTATTTTAGCAACCATGTTGGCATTTTTCATTTTATTTTTAGCAATTATTTTGGCATTTTTAGTTTTTTAGCAACTATTTTGGCAATAATTTCGCGATTTTAGTAACTAAAAATCCGTTCATTGAATATTAGGAGAAGAAAAATTTACAAATTTGGGCTGTTCGTTGTTTGTTTTATGCAGAAATGATTTTGGCTTTGCTTCAGTTGAACTTTTATATGTATGCCATGCCTTTTCTTTCTGTCTCCTCCCTTTTGATGCCATTTTATGCCCTTCTCGCAGATTAAAAATGCCGAAGATTATTGACCCGTTTCATTTTAATTGGATTAATTGACCGGGCTAAATTTGCCCTTATGCAAGTGAATGGACTCGGCATTTTCTCTTTGCTCACACAACGGCATTTTGGGAAAAATAAAAAAGTTTGAAATATCTCCGCAAATGAAACCGAGTAAAAAAAAATCGGAAATTAAAAAATAATTCACAACAAATGTGTACAAAAAATGTATATCAATTTAATTTGGAACCGAATTTGTTCAGAAATTATACCAAGAACTTTTCATAAAAATAAATGCATACTTACTCATATTCTTAAAGCCAATTAGGGTTTCAGAAATGTCATTAAATTTATCCTAAGCCATATACATACATATAATACAATTGTGAACACAGCAACAAAAAGAACAATTTTATTTTTATATGAGAATTGAAGGGACGAATTTACGCAAACGGCGGAAAAGGCGCTATGTAATTTCGACAGTGGTTAAATTCGACACTGTGAGTATTTTCGACACTAAGTAATTTCGACACTGAACTATTTCAAAAACTTTCACTGTTTTCTAGCATTTTCGACACTGGACCATTTCGACAGTGAGTAAATTCGACACTATTGAGAATTTTAAAAAATAATAAGAAATTTTGAAAGTGTTAGTATTTAGGTATGATAAATTTTCCTATTTCATTTTCTAATTCGTTATTTTAAAAGGATAGGTGGTATAACTATGAGTAAAACGTCAAACCTAGTGTCAGTGTTAGACAAAATGTCGTGGAATTAAAGGCAAAAATTTAGTTGGAGATGCCGCTAGTTATGGATGATCATAACAACCAATGCAAAAAAGGCAGTGATCACTGACTGATCTTTTTTTGAATTAGCGCCCCAAAATAACGCTATTTGGCATTATGAGTCATTTTGGTTAACAATGACACTAGGTTTGACGTTTTACTCATAGTTATACCACCTACCCTTTTAAAATTACGAATTAGAAAATGAAATAGGAAAATTTATCATACCTAAATACTAACACATTCAAAATTTCATATTAATTTTTAAAAATTCTCAATGGTGTCGAATTTACTCAATGTCGAAATTGCCCAGTGTCGAAATTACCAGCCACGGCGGAAAACATCCTCAGACGTTTTTCGCGATATTGGCCAAATGTTGCGAAAAATCAACTCCAAAATGCGATCAATATTCGTATAGATGACCAAATTAATTGGACAGAATGAGGCGAAAAGTTGGTGAAAACAGTTGAGAAAAGCGATTGCATTTTGGTCGACGAAACTAAAAATGGATGTGAAATATTGGCTAAATTTGATATTGTTTCATTCGTGCCATTCTTTACAAATTTTCTTTCAATTTGAATATGTTCCAATGTCCATATTTTACATTGCTTTTGCCATCTTTTCTCGGCTTTTTTTCGGCAGTCTGACATTTTGTTGAAGCAAATAATTACGACAGATTTCGACGGATTTAAATTAGCTTAGCAAAACTGATTGAAATTATTTTGAATCAGCATTTTAAAGAAAGCGAAAAGAGGGGACATTAAAGTAAAACAATAAACATACATATTTTCATATTGTAATTAATGATAACAAAGAATGGCAGTCATTGCCAATTTTCTCTCTTTTTATACGAATTTCTATGGAAAAAAACCGTGTCCACTAAACTGCATGCCTAAGAAAGACTAACATTTACTGAGTTTTTTTGAACCGTCTCCTGATACTAAGGAAGCTAGTGCCGTGCCATGAATGAATGAATAAATATAGGGTTGCAACCCCGACCCCGCCCCGACCCCGGATAATATGGTTTTGCGACTTCATAAAAGGTTTAAATGAGATATATTAGTCTAATGTTTTAAAATATAGTTGACTTTTGTTGCTACAAACATGATATGTGCTATCTAGAAAGGAAAACACAACGGTTTGATTGTGATAAACATTTTTGCAATTGTTTGTACGAAGCTGCTGAATGCTTATTGACAAAAGTTTTTGTCTTTACTGTTATTTTAAAGACTTTTTCATGTTTAGAATCTGTTATGCTGGTCAGTTCATATTTTTGGAGAAAATTTTAAAGAAAAGTGAAAGAAGGATTTTTGTTGGATATTTCTATATTGAAATGAAATCAATATTATAAAGATAAATAAAAATAATATTTGTGTTAATTTATTTCTATTATCATATTGGCGGATTTAAGAAACGCCCTGGCGGATTTAAGAAACGCCCATTATGGCGGATTTAAGAAACGCCCACTTGGCGGATTTAAGAAACGCCCTGGCGGATTTAAGAAACGCCCAATGTGGCGGAATTTAAGAAACGACCTAGCACCCCCCGAACCCCGAATTTCCCAACCCCGACGTCGGGGTTGCAACCCTAAATAAATAAATGAATTTAGATGGTATGCCAAATAAATAATGAACAGATTTCTTCCAATTAAAAAAATTGAAATCCCTTCGAAAAAAATTGTTTTTAAATTAAACTTGTTTTAGGGCTAGGTTTTCAGTGTCGGAAAAACCGATTCTGGAACCCATTTGAACCCATTTCAAACCCCGGACCCGGATTTGAACGAAAATTCAATTTGAAATGAATGAATATGATTTGGTGAGAAATGATCGGTCAATTTGAATTATAAAATTTGGAATCTTTTTTCGGTATTGTAAATCGATAAAGAATGTACGATTTCATGGTAAATCGTATTAAAGCCAAAACATACAAAATTAATTGGAAAATCTAAAGTAGGGTAATGGATAAAATGATTTAAGGCACTTAGAAGCGGATCAGGCATTCAATATGAATAAAGCTGATCAAAACCTATTTTTATGCGAAATTCCAACACAATTACCGAAAGTTGCATTTTTCGGAGTAAAAGCTTCTAATTCATTTAACAACAATTCTTTTTTCGAAAAAGGACCGATACCATCGGAACTATTGCCCAATCATTCAGTCATTTCTGCTTCTGATCACTTGGGTCGATCATTGCGTCACGAAACACGAATGTCGATTCTGTTCCATTGATCATAAGTTTGCCATCCAATCGCTTCCTCCTCCCATTTTGCCCATTTGCTTTCATTTCGCGCAATTGGACAACGAATCAGAAGAAAACGGCCGATATTAATCACATTTCTTTTCAACGTCAATTTTTCATGAGTCAATTCGTTGGTCAGATCAAAGGGCAAAACGGAGTCAGCAAAAGACGGCGGAAAGCGAATGCCAACAATGAAATTGACGGGAGATGAAGTATTATGTAGTAAATTCCTAAAATAGTAGAAAAATAGTTAAAAACTGTGAAAAGCATTCCCGAAATACCCGCGCCGAAGTGACCCCGACTCGTTTTCGTGTCGTCCCCTTTTTTCATCACTTTTTGAGTTTCGTTTTCGAGTATTAAAATTTTTAATTTCATTCCGTGGTTTCGTTTCCGTGAAAAATAAATATTTTCGTTTCGTTTTCGAAATTTTGTTTTGTGGTTTTCGCACACCCCTGGGGCGTATCTTAAATTCTCGTCAATTTTCTTTTTTGAGTGCTTTTTCTTGCCATTTGCCGCCGACTTTTGACCAATTTTAATGTTTTTTTATTATTATTTTCATCCCCTTTTACACTTACTTACCTACATCATTAATAGGGCTGGGAATTTAATTCAAATGACTTTTTTTTTCGCTGATTTCAAATGACTTAAAAATTACCCCTTAATTTTGTGCATCACTTTTCTTAAATGGTAATTAAACCGATTTATTGGACGCAAAGTGACCATCGACTTTATCATTAAGTCAAAAGAATGAGCCTGGAATTTCAGTCAATTTATCCTAAACGCAAATATACATATACCGTATTTTCTCTAATTATCCCCCATGGGGGATTATTTTTCAACCTCTTCAGAAAGGGGGGGGGGGGGGTAATTAGAGATTGGGGGATAAATGGAGAAGGGGGGATTATTTTTCGACAGATTTATTTAGTGTAAAATTTTTGAAATTTATTTGAACATGTCGCCAAAAATCTCATCTCATCAAAAAATAATAATTAGGGATTCTTTTTTTAGGCACAAAAAATCGCGAAATAGGCACCTAAAAAGGCAGAAAAAAATCGCAAAATAGGCACCAAATAGGCACAAAAATCATCAAATAGGCACTAAAATAGGCAAAAAAAGTTTTTTTATTAACGCTTTTTAGGTATTAAACAAGTAAAAATTAATTTAAAAAATATTTTGCTTATATTTCAATTGTTTTAAAGTTGTTTTCGATAAAAATAATTTTTTACCACAAAAATTTTTATGAAGAAAAAATAATTAATTTTTGAGGACGAATTTTTATGAAAATTTTTTTTCAATTCTTAGAGGTGTATTTCTGAAATTTTTTCAAGTCGATTCTTAGGGGTGTATTTTTAATTTTTATTGCATTTTTGGTAAGGATTTTTCCAAAAATCCTGAAAAAAGCGCCAAAAATGGCGAAATAGGCACAAAAATAGGCAAATAGGCATTAAGCACAAAAAGTCCAAAATAGGCAAAGTTAGGCATTATAAAATTCATCGTAGACACCCCAAACCATGCGGAAAATGCGTTTTTCGTGCTTATCTGAGCGTATCAAGTGCGCAAAAATTTTAGGCATTTGCCTAAAAAAAGAATCCCTAATAATAATTATTTTTATTACAATTTTGTTAAAGAATTTGTGAATTTTACATGAAAAATTCTAAAAATGCTAAATATTTAAAAAATATTAAAAATCCAAGCCCATCATATTTTTCTGTCCACTCGTAATGACATACATACCTAAGTATTTTAGCATTTTTTTCAGCTTTACAATTGGATGGCTGCGGAAGTTTCTGAAAAGGCACAATTTCGTGCTACGCAAGAAGACATCAGTTTGTCAAAAACCGCCGACCAATTATGCAGAAGCGGTGGCAAAATTCATCAATTTTGTTGAACAAAGACGAAAGGCGAAGAACAATTTTCCCGGCGGCATCTTTGCAATGGACGAGACGGCTGTTTGGTTCGATTGCCCGGACAACCGATGTATTGAAAAGAAAGGCGCAAAGGATGTATGTTTTTTAGGTGAAATGAAGCTATTCAAACAAATTAGGTGACAGTTGCGACGACAGGACATGACAAAATGCGGGTGACGGTGTGCCTTACTGCTCGAAACAACGGCCAAAAACTCAAGCCGTACGTGCTGGTCAACCGAAAGCGACCGGTGCCTCAAATTGTCATCAATGAAATTCATTTTTCTTCCCTAGGCTCCCGATGTCTCGTGGAACAAGCCGTTCAAGGAGCGAATTCGGCACTTCTACAACACTTGGATGTCCAACGATGCAGAAAAGGCGTTTTATTTATTTATGGTTTAAATATATTCTTCGAATAAAAAAGTTAAAAATATTTATTAATAATGACTAGGGATGGGAATTTAAGTCAAATGACTTTTTTTTTGCTGACTCTAAATGACCTTAAAATGACTTCAAAAGTGTTCTACACTTTGTTTGAAGCTTCTAAGTTACATTTTTTTGTGACTTTTTTTGACTTTTTTACACTTTTTGGGATTTTTATGACTTTTTTGCGTTTTTGTGACTTTTTTCATGACTTTTTACACTTTTTAAGGCAAAATTTGACTTTTTGTGATGAAAAATTTCGAAAAATAAGTCAATCTTCTAGACAGAACAGAAATTTCTTATAACATAAGGACTCAAATGATGGGGATTAAAAAATAAAAAATAAAATAAAAATCTGGCGGTCTAACACTTTTGAATATTTTTTTTCCGTTGAAATTATTCGTTTTTAAATTACTTTTTTCGAAGAATGTTTAAAACGGCTTTTGGATTTAATTACATTTGGCTAATTTTCAGGACTTTTTTGGATTTATTTGGTGCTTTTTTGGCATTTTATGTGACTTTTTGGTTATTTTTTCATGACTTTTTTGCATTTTTTGTGACTTTTTGGCATTTTTATGACTTTTTCGTGACTTTTTGGCGATTTTTCATGACTTTTTAAGTCGACTTTTATGAGATTTTTCGTGACTTAAATTCCCATCCCTAGTAATGACATACATACCTAAGTATTTTAGCATTTTTTTCAGCTTTATCAATGGAATCATTTTGCTGCGTTTGTAAAGCAATTTACGGAGGAAGTCACAGCTGTTCTGTCTGCAAATTGCCGTGCCACACATTCTGTGGCGATTCTGGTGGATAATTGGAGATTGGGGGATTAATGGAGATTGGGGGATAATTAGAGAAAATACGGTAATACAATTTGTGATCACTGCAACAATTTTATATACATCAAATATGCTCAAATTCATTATCCAACTCCATATCAATTAAATAGATCATTTCTCAACAAATCGTTCATTCACTTCTGGTGCTGATCACTTGGGTCAATCATTGCGTCAAGAAGCCTAAAAAATCAAAAAGCAATAAAAATGGATATTTGAATAATCCATCATTCACTGACCCATCTCAGATGTCGATCCGATTCCACTGGTCCATAAAGTTCCATCCAATCGCTTCCTTTTCCCATTTGGCCCATTTGCTTTCGTCGCGCACAATCGGAGAACGGATCAGAAGAACACGGCGGATATCGTTCATCTTCTTCAACGTCAATTGCTCCCGGGTCAATTCGTTGATCAGAACAAATGGCACAACGTAGTTATCAAAAGACAAATGAAATCGAATGACGACAATCAAATTGACGGGAGATGAAGCATTGGCAAAGGTCTAAAATAAAAGTGCGCCAATAAACTTTTGCCAAAAACGAGTTGAAAATATCGTCCAAAATATTTTTGTAGTCAACAAACCCCACAAAGACCGTAAAAATGCCAAATAAAATAATCAAATCGCAATCACCGCTTTGAAGTCTTCAATCCTTGACGACCAATTCCCCAAATTCATGTACAACCAGCATTTGAACACTTTTGGCACATTGTCCGGACGTGGAGTGAAAAGCCATTTGGCCAACACTTGTCCATTCGAAGCATTGGCACTGTCATCACATGGAAATTTGGTGAAGAACCCATTGGAATAAGCATTGACAACACGAAGTGATGGACAGTCGTCGAGAATTGACGGCACGGATTTGCGCAAACGGTAGAAACTTTCTTTGGACAATTGAATGCCACGAATGTTTGTCGCGATCATGGGCCAAATGTTGCGCCAAATCGACTCCAAAGTGCGGTCATCGAAGTACGTGCCAACGGTCAAATGAATGGGACGGGCGGCCAAAATTGGACGAAAACGGTGGAGAAAAGTGATGGCATTGTTGTTGAAGTACCTGTGAAAAATGAAGGAATCGTTTTAGAAAACAGAAAAGCATCAAAATCTCACATCAATGAAATGGCTTTGAATCCGACGACTCTCTTTGGCAACGGATTTTGCGTAATCCTAAACGATTCCCAATTGGCATTGACAACTTCCATTTCCTTGGTGCCATCCGCTTCGAACTTCTTTTTGATTTTCATCGATCCAAGAGTCCATTTGCGAGTCTTGAAGTGTTCATCCACGTAGAAGTCAAAACGGTGGCTGATCATCGCAATTCCAAGGCCAAGTTGGGAAGCCGGAAGCAAATCGAAGACACAAAGCCAACAGTCGGCAGAGATAAAACTGAAAAAGGGAAACAAAATTTAAAATGGAAAATGAAAATAGGCATTTTTATTTTACATTGCTTTCGCCATTTTCTGCTCCGCTTCGTTTTGGTTGTCAGACATTTTGTTGAGAGGGAATGATTAAGACAGTTTTCAAAGGATTTAAATGGCTTAGCAAAGATGAAAAAATTATGTGAAATCAGCAATTTCCCGAGGTTTTCGAGGTCAACTCTGATCGCGAAACAGAAATACTTATCCATTTTGACCAATTCTAATCCCAAAACACGAAATATATAATTTTTGACTCGATTCATTAATTCAAAAACACCCAACAGACCAAAAGATGAAAATTAAATGGCGAATGGAAAATGAAAAATGGCGGAGGAGCAGCCACTTAAGGTAAAATGCCGAAAAGAAATGCACAAAATGTACAAAGTAATTTTTGACGGAATTGTCAGCAGGAGAAAAATTGGATGAAAGCGACGAAAAGAAGAAATAAATGGCGAATGAAATAATAATGAAAAGTGGTGGCGGAGGAAAAGCAGCCACTTTTATATTAATTTATTTTGCCGAAGATTTTAATAATCAGTCGTATTTTGACGCCTTATTATAAAAGCCATCACTCCCCTTCCATTTTCTTTCATTCATCACTCACTTTTTCCTTCCTTTTTGCTTCAGCAAAGGATAGGATTTCCTTGCTATTCTCGGATTTTCTTTTTTTTTAATTTACAAATTTTTTTTCTGTTTTTCTAATAAGCAAATTTTTTGCCTCATCAAAATGTCAGACCACCGAAAAGAAGCCGAGGAAAAAATGGCAAAAGCAATGTAAAATTAAATTAAAATGTTAGACAAGCGGTGGCCAAATGGCTTTTCACTGCCCGTACGGACATTGTGCCAAAATTGTTAAAATGCTCGTTGTACACGGATGGGAATTGGTCAACGAAGATTGAACCGTTCAAAACGGTGCTTTCATTTCCCATTTTGTATTTCTTTAATCTATTTTCCCATATTTCAGGCTTTTGCCAATGCTTCTTCCTCCGCCAATTTCATCGTTTCCATTTGGTTTTTCTTTCGTAGTTTTCCTGACTCCGTTGTGCCCTTTGATCTGATCAACGAATTGACTCGTGAACAATTTGCATTAAGAACTGACTATAACACTTTTTTCTGTTGGTCCGTTATGAACGAAGTGTTAAATGCATGCAAATATTTTCATAAAAATCTTTTATGAGTTAATTAGGCTATCATTGCATCGGTCAAATTATTAGCTAATTGCAATATGTGAATTAATTTGATCATTTTGACTTTTACAGTGAGAAACACGCTCATTAAAACGAGCGAAAAAAAAGTGTTAACAACAATTAAACAAATGGTTGTATTTTTTAGCACAGTTATAAATAAAGCTTTAATTTCAACAAAATGTCCGACAACGAAAAGAAGCCGAGGAAAAGATGGCAAAAGCAATGTAAAATTTAAAATTAAAATGCCAATTTTCAATTTCAATTTTAAATTTTGTTTTCACTTTTTTCAGCTTTATCTCCGCCGACTGTTGGCTTTCGGTGTTCGATTTGCTTGCGCCTTCTCAGCTTGGCCTCGGAATTGCGCTGATCAGCCACCGATTTGACTTTTACGTGAATGAACACTTCAAAACGCGCAAATGGACGCTGAAACACATTGGCATTCGACGCAAAATTGGAGAGAATGGCACAAAAGAAATGGAAATTGTCAATTACGATTTAAAGCCATTTCCAATTTCGCAAATTCAATTGCCACACAAAACCGTCGGATTCAGAAGCATCACCATCTCGTAAATTTGGGTGATTATGTAAAACAATTTAGCCAATTTTTCCAATTCAGTTACATCGACCAAAATGCCATCGCTTTTCTTCGCCAACTTTTCGCCTCATTCTGTCCGATAAATTTGATCATCGACACGACCAATGACCGTATTTTGGAGTCGATTTTGCGCAACATTTGGCCACTAATCGCGAAAAGCATTTGTGGCATGGAATTGTTACCGAGTGTTTTCCGCCGTTTGCGCAAATTCGTCTCGTCATTTCTCAATGAATGTCTATCGCTTCGTATTTTCTGCTCCTATTTTTACGAATTCACTCAATTCCTGGCCAATGATAGTGCCGCGGCATCGGATGGACAATCGGTGGCCAAATGGCTTTTCTCTCCCCGACCGGACAATGTGCCAAAGGTGCTCAAGTGCGTATTGCTGAAGGATGACGAGAATTTGGCGGCGAACATTGAAGCGTTCAAAGCGGTGAGTTCGAATTGTTTTTATTTGGCTCCTTTAAGTTTTTTGGTGTTCGTTTAAAAAAATGCCAAAATCGGTCTTCCACTTAAACCGAAAAATTTCATAATTTGTATTTTGCATTTCTTCAATCAATTTTCCATACTTTAGGCATTTTCCAATGTTTCTTCTCCCGTTAATTTCATTGTTGTCATTTGGTTTGTTCGTTCTGACTCCGTTGTGCCATTTGATCTGACGAACGAATTGACTCGGGAACAATTAGCATTGAAATGGATTAAAAATAGCGATCATTTTATGCTGATCCGTTGTCCAATTGGGCGAGACGAAATGAAATGGACAAAATGGGAAAAGGAAGCGATTGGCTGGGAATTCATTGATCAGTGGAACAGAATTGACATTCAAATAGATAATTAGCGTCAAATCGGCGACCGGTTAGTGAATAAATTATTCAAAAATTACAATTGATCTGCTTTTTTGTTTTTAGGCTTCTCAACGCAGCCTCACCTCGGCGCACCCCTTGTTCAGGTATGATTGAATTGTTAAGAAATGATCGATCGATCGATTTTTGAATTAGGAATTGTAAAATGATTTTGACTTGTTCATAAAAATGTTTTTGTAAAAGCATAGCACAATAAAATTAGTTAAAAAGAAAAATTTAATAAGGATAAAACAACAACAAAAAAAAATCCATCGGTATTGTCGTACTCGGTAAATATCCATCATAGGTCCCAGACTCCAAATTTCATAAAAACACTTTTATAGGTTTTCTTGCTGAAAACGCCTAAACCGTCAAAAAAAGGCAAAGCGTTTAAACCGGTTTAAAACTCGAAAGTTTGAGTGAAAAGGGAGGCACCTGACCTTTTAAAACGGTCAAAATCACACAAATTTGGTATCATTCGAGTGAACGCAAAAGGGATCAATTTTTATAACTTTTGCTAGCAGAATTTGACGCATTTTTTCATATTTTTGGTCCAATTTAAAAGACTTTGATTAGTTTATATCCACACCGCATACACGCATAATACCAATACATACAATTCAAGTGATCAGATATTGATTGATACATTATACAGACATATCAACGAAACATATATGTACAATTCAAATGATCAATCGGATAAATGACAATTTCTTATCCTTCTTCTGTTGTTGTGCCATGATGCTAATCCAACGCCACATCCGCGGTCGCCGCGTCCGTTGTCGCAGTCGCAGCCCCGGTTGTGTCAGTGTTAGTCGCCGCCGCCCCATCCGCGGTCGTCGTCACCTCCGGAATAGTTGACGTAACGTGCGGCGCACCGCTTCTTGAACTCGAGCACGGCCGCTGCTACGGCGTCTTGAACGGCTGCGACTACGGCCAGAAGCAGTAGTTGAAGCAGTATTGGAAGTCGCACGACGAGCTCGCGAAGCAGTACTGGAAGTCGCACGACGAGCTCGCGAAGCAGTACTGGAAGTCGCACGACGAGTTCGCGAAGCAACAATGTTGGAAGTCGCAAGACGAGTTCGCGAAACAGTACGGGAAGTCACATGACGAGTTCGCGAAGCAGTACCGTAAGTCACATGACGAGTCCGCGAAGCAGTACGGGAAGTCGTATGACGATTACGCTGAACGGGGGAGTAGGGGAAAAATGAATGGTGGCGGGCGGAAAAAGCGCATGAAAAATGGGGGGAAAAGATCACCGATCTTTCATAAGTCAAACACCGCATCGATGAGTGAAGAAGAAGCTGTTGACGAATTGGAATTGGGTTGTGATAGCAACAGAGAGGGGAAAGAGGAGAAAGGGAAATGTGTAACCCCTAAAATTTAATTGGAACAATTAAAATCAGGGATAAAGCCGACTTGAAAAGAGAGTGAAAGCGGCAAATGCAAATTCCTGTAAAAATCTTAATGGGGGGGGGGGACTCTAGAGAATTTTTTAGGCTGTTTTTGCATCGAAATTAACGTACCTGAAATTAAAACGAAAAAATCTATGCTCTTAGCTAAATTGTCAAAAAAGAAAAAAGGTATAGAACCATTAAAATTGGAAAAAAGGTCGGAAATGAACAGAAGAAAGGGAAAAGAATGAATTTGATGAATTCGAACAAAAAAAAAACTTCAACTTTCTGCAATTTATACGATTTGAAACGACTGACAAATTAATGACACTTTTTTGCGTATTTAAGCCAGGGTTCGGATCTGTTCTTATTTCTAAGAAATGTTCTGATTTGGAGGGTCCAAATCTTAGAAAATGAAAAGGTTCTTATTTCTAAGAAATGTTCTGATTTTGGGCTATTGTTCTTATTTTGTTCTTATTTCTTAAATATATTCATAATTTTGAAATTTTATGGCAGAATTTCAATATTTTATCAAGAAAATATAAGATTTGAGGCAAAATTTGGTCATTTTTGGACAAAATCTGTTAACAAATCGCAATTAAAATTTAAAAAATTTTCCCGGCGGCTCCTATCGGCACCGCCGGAGCCCCTCCCCTCGCCCATTCACCAAAAGTTTTTTGGAAAATGCGCCGCAAAAAAAGAGTTTAAAAATCTGATTTTTTGATTCCGAATGCACTGAAATTTACGATTTGCTTAATTCCTCACCAAAATTGTTAAAAATGATCATGGGAGGTGGAAAATATAATATTTAATACATTTTCGATCGAATAAATTGTAAAAATAACTGATTTGAAGCAATTTTGCGAAATGTTCTTATTTTTGACCCGAAAATCTTATTTTTTGGCCTTGATGTTCTTATTTTGAAAAATTTTCGATCCGAACCCTGATTTAAGCAGATAAAACCTAAACAAAACCATCCATTTAGGTATTCATATCAGAGTAGAGTTGACAAAACCAAAGGGGGACCCTTTTGATTGCAAAAATTTTTTTTTGAAAATAATGAGAATTTTGTAGGTATAGCTTTTTTTACCCGCAAAATTTTTGGCTCTAGTGCACTTTATGACAGGGTTTCTATCTGTCCTGATTTGTCAGATTTGTCCTGATTTGGAGGTAGCGACCAAATTTTGTCCTGATTTCTTAAATAAATTTCATACTTTTGAAATTTTGTGGCATAAAGTCATTAATTTAGGTATCAAAAAAATATAATTTTTGGCAAAATTTGGTCATTTTTTGACAAAATTCTGTTAAAATTGCACTAAAAATCGCAAAATTTTTCACGGCGGCGCCTATCGGCACCGCCGGACGCCCGCCCCTCCCCTGTCCATACCCCAAAATTTTGAAAAAATTTACGGCAAAAAAAAGCATTTTTAAACGCAAGGAAAAGTCGTCGCTTGGCCTTTAATTGCAAAAATTGGCCTTTTTTGGTGAAAATCTGTTAACAAATCAGAACGAAATCACAAAAAATTTTCCGGCTGTGCCTACCGGCACCGCCGGACCCCCTTCCCTCGCCCGTTCACCAAAAGTTTTTTTTTTTTTGGAAAAATGCGCCCCGAATGCACTGAAATTTACGGTTTGCCTTATTTCCTCCCCAAAATTGTTAAAATCGATAATGGGAGACGAAAATATGATATTTGATACATTTCTGATCGAATAAATTTTAAAAATAACCGATTTGAAGCAATTTTGCCAAATGTCCTGATTTTTGACCCGCAAATCTGATTTTTTGGCTATGGTTTCTGATTTTGAAAAATTTTCGATAGAAACCCTGCTTTATGAGTCCAATCGACTTTTATGAGTCCAATCAATTGACAATCCCGAGTTTTTTTACAATAATTTTGTTCGTGTTCGAGCTAAACCTATCTTTTTGGTATCATTCGATGTAATAATACGAGAAAACAAGAGAATTCTAACATTAAGAAAGTTACAAACGAAAAAAAATCAATAATTACTTAATTAATCAGATCTTTTTTCGTAATTGCCTAAACGTTGAGATTTTATAAATTTAGCTTCGTTGTGCTTTCGAATTCTACTAAAAAGATAGGGGTTGTTCGAACATGAACAAAGTTATTGTATAAAAACCATTGATTGGACTCATAAAAGTCGACTGGACTCCTAAAGTGCACTAGAGCCAAATTTTTACCTATTTTTTTCATGTTTGTAATTATATGGAAATCCATATTTTTTTCCTAGACTGTAGGGGGCCTGAAACGCACGAAAAACATGTTTTTAGCTTGGTTTGAAGCTTCTAGGATGTATCCATTTTTTCCATATTTTTCCATATTTCGCCATTTATGTCCATATTTCCATATTTTTCCATATTTTGGCATTTTTATCCATATTTTATGTCCATATTTTGGCATTTTTTCAAAAAACCTCTATTAGAACGGCCCCTATCAGCTAAATTGGGATTTTTGACCCGAAAGACCGGAAAATTTTTCAGAAAAAACGTTTTTTTTTGTCAAAATTTTATCGAAACTATTGTATAAATTTCAAAATTGATAAATTTATGTCAAAAATAAGAAAAAAGCTAAAATTTGGTTGATTTTTCGTAAAAATTTTGAGAAAGTATACCCTAAATTTGGAAAAATTTATTTCCATATTTTGCAATTTTATGTCCATATTTTGAGATTTTAGCAATTTTATGTCCATATTTTGCGATTTGTTGTCCATATTTTATGGCCATATTTCGTGATTTTATATCCATATAATTACACGCCCTATTGATTAGTTTATATCCACACCGCATACACGCATATCACCAATACATACAATTCAAGTGATCGGATATTGATCGATACATGATACAACAGACACATCAACGAAACACATATGTACAATTCAAATGATCAATCCGATAATGACAACTTCTTATCCTTCTTCTGTTGTTGTGCCATGATGCTAATCCAACGCCACATCCGCGGTCGTCGTCGTTGTCGTCGGAGCAGTCGCAGCAGCGGGCGCCTCAGTGTTCGTCGCCGCATCCGTTGTCGCAGTCGGCGATCCGGTTGCGTCAGTGTTAGTCGCCACGGCCCCATCCGCGGTCGCCGGAGTCGTCGCAGCGGTCGCTTCAGTATTGGTCGTCGCAGCCGTCGTAGTCGCACCGGGTTCGTTGGCGTTGGTCACCGTCGCTCCATCCGCGGTCGTCGTTGTCGCTGGAGTAGTCGCAGTGGTCGCCGCGTCCGTTGTCACAGTCGCCGCTCCGGTTGCGTCAGTGTTGGTGGCTGCATCTGCCGTTGTCATCTGCTGCTGTGCAGCGCTCCTCCCCCGTCGCGCACGGCCTTTTTTCACGGTCTTCGGACGTCCACGCTTTTGTCCAGCAGTGCGCGGCGCTGCCCTCGATTTGCGCGATCCCTTCGGTCGTCCAAGGAGCGGTTTGAGCTTGACCGGACGACGCATCGCCGAGCCGCGCTTCTTCCTCGTGCTGGTCCCGTCGTTGTTGTTCCCCTGCCGACGTGATGACGCGCGGCGCACCGCTGCACTCACACGCGCACGGGCGTTGCTTCGACCACGCACTGGCGCGGTCCGTCTGTTGTTGGTTGAGGCGCCCTGTCGTCGACGAGCTCTCTGAACAACGGCGGGGCGTAAAATGAGACACGGAATGATTAATTAGAGCAAAAAAAAAGCGCCAGGGACTGAAGCGGGCGCCAACTGAGTTTGAGAAAACTTTAAGAAGCCAAAAAGACTTTTTCTGTCTTTTCGGGATTCACCAAACAGCAAGCATCGGTAGGGGATCACAAAACAGCAAAAGTGCCAAAAAATGTGATGGCTTCATAAAGTTGTGTCATTGGACGCAGTTGACCGACCCCTATCGCCAAGGACGGCTCACCGAACGCGCTGCTGTTGACGCGCGACGGCGTGAAGCAGTCCTCCTCGTCCTCGTCCTGGTCGCTGTTTGGGTGGTGCCCGGCGTGACGATGTCCACAGTCATTTCGGCCAAATTGTAGACGGATTGGTATACAGAAGACAGAAGCTGGGATACTGAGCTAAAATGTAATGGAGAATTGGTATGTGGTAAATGTAAGACATTAATTGTGAAAAGTCGGGAAGCAGGGGTGTTATCGCCAAAACCTAAAAACCCGGCAAACCAGTTGAAATACCCGGCAAAAACCCGGCAAAAATTTTCAAAAACCCGGCAAAAACCCGGCAATTTTTTTAGGTCAATTGTTCACTGTAAAAAACGTCAAAAACATTTAAACAATATATTTATCACCACTTTTCACCTGTTTAAACAAGTTTGACAATGAAAGAAAATAATTGTGAACATTTAGTCACGAAACTTTTGAATTGAATTTGATTGAAATAAGAGAAATTCAACAAAGGTATGAGGGTTGCCAGATGTGAGGCTTTAGCCTCATTTTGTGGTTTTTTGATAGGTCAATGAGGCTAAATTTTTAAAATGAGGCTTTGAGGCTTTTTGTGGTTTTTTGAGAAATTTTGAGGTTTTTTGTGGTTTTTTGAGAAAATCGTTAAATTTTCCAAAAATTTTTGTTAAGTTTTTCATAAAATACCACAAAATTTTTCAATGAAAATCTGCTAAAAATATGGTCAAAATTCTTAAATTTTCACCCGGCGGCGCCTATCGGCACCGCCGGATAAATTTGCTCAAAATCGCAAAATTTGGCCATTTTTGTGGACAAATCTGTTAACAAATTACATTAAAATTACAAAATTTTTCCCGGCGGCGCCTATCGGCACCACCGGCCCCCCTTTTCCCCAAGTTTTTTGGAAAAAGCGTCGCAAAAAAAAATTAACTTAGATTTTCATGCTTATTTGTTAGAATTTCACAAAATGCTTATTTGTAACAATAAAATTGAAAGAACATATAATATTTGCATTTAAACGTATTTTGAAAAATTTGTAAAAATGAGGCTTTTTGACCCAAAATGAGGCTTTTGGAAATTTTAATCTGGGAGCCATGGATGTAACATTGGAAATGAAATCAAAAATAGATTTTTGCGACATTCTGCTAAGCTAGAGACTAGAGACCGAATAAAATAAACCTGAATAATGAACGTTAGCTATAGTTGGCTCTTAATTTTGGTGAAATGTTTAATAAAATTCAAATAAATGAGTATAGAACAGGAAACCCGGCAAAAAAAACCAAAACCCGGCAAAAACCCGGCAATTTCAAAAACCCGGCAAAAACCCGGCACGGACCCCAAAAACCCGGCAAATGCCGGGTTTATCAGGTAAAATAACACCCCTGTCGGGAAGCCGCAACAAATTTTCGGCATTTTTACATGGCGTGAAAAAAAGTAAGTTCGGGAAAACCCAGAAAATGTCATCGGAAAGTTTTTCACAAAAATGGCATTCCATTTAGGCCAATTATGAATCCCGGGCCCGAATTCGAACAAAAAGTCTAAAATTCTAACTTTTTGAATTGCGTGTTTTTGCTCTCAAAAATGGTCTAACAATTTTTTTTATTGAAGCATTGATGACTTTTAGTTGATTTCTTTGTTTTTAAGCCATTGTTTTGAAGAAAAACTTGAAGTTTCGACTTTTGGTTCGAATTCATGCCCGGGTTTCGAGATTGGTCGAAATGGATGTGCCCTATTCGTGATCACTGATCAGCACGAAACAGAAAAAACACTAGGAGAAACATTTTTTCATGATTTTTGAAAACAAAAAAAAATTTTCGCTATTTTTTTGTTAATTTGGTGGAAAAAATGTTTTTTTTAAGAGTTTAACTAAAAACCCTGAAGGGACTTATCAAATTTAATTGAAATTTGAAATACTTAATTCAAAAGACGGCGTGGCGACAAATAATAACGAAGGATGTCAAATGTGGTGATCATCAGCCGACGGAAGGCGGAAATAAGAAAAATGAATTGTGTGTGTGGGAATTGGCCGAAATTCCGTTCCTTTTATACTGCCAAATTTCGTTGTAAACGCGGAGAGAGTCGGGGTCACTTTGAGGGTTGGGGTCGTTTTCGTGCCAGACGATTTTTTGAACTATAACTTTTTTCATTGTCAACCAAATACAACTTTCTTGGTACCATTCTAAAGCTCTAAATGTCCCCTATTAATCTGCAAAACTTTTATTACGAATCATTTGTTCAATTAATGAATAGCAAAATCTGAAGACAAAAAAAGCACATATTTTAATCAAATTTTGAGATTTTTCTTATTCGGGTGGATCTAGGGTTAGGCAAGGGGGTATATAAATGTCGTATTCGTATTCAGCAACCCCGAAAACCCTAAAATAGACCCGTTTTCCGGGGTTTTATGAGCTTTTTAGACTTTTGGACATTTCGTGGTTTTTTTACTCTTTTGGACATTTCGTGGCTTGGACATTTTGTGGGGGCGCTCCTGCTCCGACACTTTTCTTTTTGCGATTGTTGTAATCAGGCGGACCGGCTCAGTTCGGCCCCAGCACGATTCGGCACCAGCGGCTTTTTTGCTATAACTTTTTTCACTGTCAACCAAATTTAACATTCTTGGTATCATTCAAAGCTCTTAACATGCGCTATTAGCCTGCAAAATTTCAAAAAAATTAGGTCAATTTTGAACAAATTAATGACCAAAAAAGTTGGAAAATTTGGTTTTTTGAACTCTTCTGACCATAACTTTTTTTAAACCTTAATTAATTTTTTCAGAATTTTGCAGGCTAATAGAGGACACTTAGAGTTTTCGAATGATACCAACAATGTTGAATTTCCCATTCATTTTTAGTTTCATCGACCAAACTTCCATCGCTTTTCTCCGCCATTTTCTTCCAATTTTCGCCAAATGTCCGATTAATTTGACCATCATCGATACGTACCACAATGATCGCATTTTGGAGTTCTTTTTGCGCAACATTTGGCCAATGATCGCGAGAAACATTCACGGCATGCAATTGTGATACGGAATTTCGATCCGTTTGCGACGATTTGTGCCGTCAATTTTCAATGATTGTCCATCGCTTCGCGTTTTCAATGCCTATGACTATGGTTTCTTCACTGAATTTCCTGCCGATGACAGTGCCAATGCTTCGAATGGACAAACACTGGCCAAATGGCATTTCACTCCACGTCCGGACAATGTGCCAAAGGTGCTCAAATGCTGGTTGCTGTGGATAACGAATGTTGGGATTTGGCGTCGAGGATTGAAGCCTTCAAAGCGGTGATTTGGATTTGCTTTTATTTGGCATTCATACGGTGTTTGGAGAGATCTATTGCATTATATGAGTCAAATCAATTAACCTTAAAAGTGCAATAGTGCCGTTTATGATTCGCTGACAAACAAATTCTTATGCCCAAATTGGGCCAATTAATTGTAAAAATGTCTTTCATTTTTTAAGTCAATTTTTTCCTATTTTAGGCATTTGCCTCGGCTTCATCTCCCGTCAGTTTTATCGCTGTCATTCGCTTTCCGTCGCTACCAAATGGCTTTTAATTCCCCGTCCGGACAATGTGCCAAAAGTGCTCCAATTCTTCGCTGAATTTCCATGCGATGACAGTGCCGCGGCATCGGATGGGCAAGCGGTGACCAAATTGCTTTTTACGCCACTTCAAAACGATAGCCAAAGTTATTCAAATGCGCATTCGACACGACTGGTGGGAATTTGGCGCCGGATATTGAAGCAATCAAAGCGGTGGTTTTCAATGATTTATCACTTCTTAACCAATTTTCGATTTTTTTTAGGCTTTTGCCTCGGCTTCTTCTCCCGTCAATTTCATTGTCTTTTTTGGATTTACGTCGCCTTTTGCTGACTCCGTCATGCCATTTGTGCTGACCAACGAATTGACTCGGGAACAATTGACATTGAAATGGATGAACGAAATGGGCCGTTTTCTGCTGATCCGTTGTCCAATTGTCCGAGATGAAAGCAAATGGGAAAAGGAAGCGATTGGATGGAACTTTATGGACCAGTGGAATCGGATCGACATTCAAATTAATAATGATATGGAATAGGTCAATAAATGCTTTTTCAAAATTCAAGTTATTACGTTTTTATTTTTAGGCTTCTCGACGCAATGATCGGCCCAAGTGATCAGCAACAGAAATGAATGAATGATTTGTTGAGAAGTGCTCGATCAATTTTAATTACGGTATTGAAGGATGAATTTGACGTTTATCAAATTGTTGTGTTTTGTTGCGGTGATCAATTTTATTTTAATTTGTTTTGTGTGTATGCCTTTATAATAAATTTAGTGATTTTCTGAAGCTGTATTTAGCTCTAAGAACAGAAAGAATTAATTATTAATGAGCATATCCAAAATTCTGTTTTTTCAACTTTATAAATTTATAGATATTTTTTCTAGGCTTAAAAAATGCGCTAATCATGAATCTGAGCTCAGATTTTGAAAATCATTGATTTTATCTAATATCTTTCGTCAACTACTTGATTTTTTCCAAAATTTTAAGAAATTTAGTCGGGCGTAAAAGCTCATACACAGATGTTGTAGAGATTAAAAAGTGCTTTCGAATGAGCTATTGAGTGTTGGAAGAAGTCAAGTTTTAAATTTTTATGATTTTTTTAAATTTAATTATAAATCCCTAGTGGCCATATGAGACGGGGACCTTGGGTTCGAGTCCGCTTGGCTGTGGTTTATTTTTTCATGACACTTGATGAAAAATCATAGATAAAATGAAGGTTCATGCATAATCAGAGCTCATTCGTGATCAGAGTATTTTTTAACCAAAATTCATTGCTAAAAACTTTTTAAAATAATTTAAAAAATCCAAGTAGTTGACGAAAAATCTTAGATAAAAATCAATGATTTTTCAAAATCTGAGCTCAGATTCGTGATCAGCGTATTTTTAAGCTTAGAAAACATATCCTATAAATTTTTAACATTTTTTTTCGTCGGGACACCAATTTTTAATGATTGCCTGAATCTGTATATAAAGTCATGAAATATGCACAAAAAAACTTGAAAATTAGGGGTTTAAAATTAATTTAAAATTTTTATTCCTCATAAATTTTATCGGTTGTTTTTGCAATTTCAAATCAAAAATTCTCATTATTTTCGACAGTGAAATCAATTCTTGAAAAAAAAAAATCGATTTTTAGGGATGCATTTTAAAAAAACTTTTGATTTTTCAAAAAAAATAAATTTATATAATTTCTCAAAAATCCTCAAACTATATATAAAATGAATATATGTAAGAAAAATTGCGAAATATGTACGAAAAAGTCCAAAATTTGCATATTTTTTGCAGCCCTGTTTATTACATATTTAAGGATTTTTAGCACATAAAAATTCGGGCTCTATTAATTAAACAAAATAAAAAAAATAGGCGACCTCTCAATCAAAAATTGTAATTTTTTTGTATGTATAAAAAGACGAAAACTTATTACAGAAAATCCAGGTTTTCAGGGTTGGAAAAATTGCCTTGGTCAAAAATATGGTCAGATTTTCTTGAAATTTTGCTTAAGACTAGAGATCGGCATTTTGCGAAAATACGGATAAGTATCAGTATTACGTACTTGACATCGAGACTACACAAAATTTAAAAATTACTCCATTTCACCTTAAAAACGCCAAAAAAGAATAGTCCGTAATACGTATCACAATTTATACGGATCAGTATCAGTATTACGTACTTCACATCGATACGGATTACGTACTAAAAATACGGAAAATCCGTAGTACGTAAAAATACGTATCGGCCGAAAAAAATACGTATTACGGACTACGGATCCGTAAAAACACGTATACGGATCCGGTCCGTAGCCGATCACTACTTAAGACCATCTTTTAACTCCCTCTATCGAAATCTCTTTTGTCTTTTGAAAATATATTTTCTAACTCCAGATCGGCTCTTCCGTTTTTACAAGGGAAATTCTCGACAATTTGTTTATATTAGCGGGTTTTTTGGCGTTTCGTCTATAGTCACTTTTTGTCAAATTGATGATAAATGCGTACGCTCATATTTTTAGTATAAAAATGCCCTTGTTTCTTCTTTTCCTTCTCATTCCATTCTCTCAATCGCCCATTTTTTGTAGTCGATTTGTTCGTACAAATTTCTTCAGAAATTTTGTACGTTTATCGTTCCCTTTTTTCTAATATACGTTTTTTCGATTTTCCTCTCATTATATAAAAAAATTTCTAACATAATAATTCTGCCCTTTGTGTGACATCATTCGAAATACGTCAAATTGTGCTAATTGCCACAAAATGAACCGACGGTAAGGAATTTTAAAAAGTTACAAATTTATTTAATTTATTCAACTAAATTTTTCACAATTTCAGTTGGGTTTGCAGCGATGTTTGGTTCGACACTTTTCCGTTTTTTGACCGTCCTCAACTCGGCTTCAAATTGGCACTGCTTTCGCCCCGTTTTGATGTTTTAGTGGACAAATATTTCGATTGCAAAAGGGAATTGACAATTTGGAGAAAAATCATGATTAGCAAGGACAGTGGGCAATCATGGAGTTTACTGGTCCAGTTTTTCCCTTTCTTTTTTTTTTGAAAATCTTGGTAAAAATTTTCTAGCGCGATTTTTTGCCAGTACGGTACACAGCGACGCCAAAATTATCTGTATGTTTGGAGTGGGCCAAATTTATGCCATTTCCGTTGCCCAACCATTCGCTGCACAGCAAAATTTGCTTTAAATCCCTTGAGATTAAGTAATTAAGAATGCAAAGTTTATATGGGAATAAAAGCATTCCCTTTTCAGTTACATCGACCATTCCGTGATCGCTTTTCTCCGCGCCAATCAGAAAATTTGGGACAAAGACACCTATTTGGTCTTGAGTGTTCCTTATGCAAAAGATGACCAACCAATTTGGCGTGTTTTTGTCCGTGAAATTTGGCCAATTTTTGCGCAAAACATTCGCCACTTGGGCTTTTTCGGCGATGGCATCTTTTTGGACAATTTGTGTCGTTTCATTTCGCCGACAATTCTCTCTGATCTCAACATTAATTCAATTTTTTGTTTTCTGTTTCCCGATGCGACTGATGATTTTGATGGGCCAAATGCAATTCCAACTGCTGGCCAAATGTTGTCAAAATGGTTGCATACTCCGACAAAAGATGGCCAACCGAAGCGATTGCATTGCTATTTGAAAGCACCAAATATCGAGTGGGCCAACACTTTGAAAAAGGTGTGGCCATATTTTTGTAAAACAACTGATTTGATTGCATTTAATGTCCCTTTTTCCCCATTGTTTAGAAATTTCTCACTGCCACCACTTCCGCCAGCTACAAAATTCAATTTGACGTGAACAATTCGTTGCCAATTGTGCCATTTGAATTAGCTAACAAACGGACCAAGGAAAAGCTGACACTGATCAAAACAATGGAACATCATCAGGAGGAGGACCGATGGATAATGAAACGCTGCCAAAATTGCGAGACGGAGGTTCAATGGGAATTTGTTAATTTTGACGATTTGAACACTGTCGCTTTTGTGTTTTACCCTGCCAATGAATGTGTTGGGTGAGCTTCAAATTAAGCATTTGATTTTGTTTAAATAATTGTGCCGAATTTTAGGCATTTGTCTCCACGGCGAAAATGGTGTCCAATTATGTGAAAGTGATTTATGCATTTGAGAAATGGGCGATCATTTAGGATTATAGTGATGAATAGGAGTGATATGCTCATTTTTAATGATCATTTTTACTATTTTCGTTTAAATATATTTTATCTCGTCTCGATGCACCATTGGATAATCAGCATACCCGTCCTTGAATCCGACTTTAGACGATCCCAACTCTGTTATAAAGGCAAGGAATAGAATAAGCTTTTGGATTAAGCTCAGGCTGAGCCTAGATTTATCTCTAAGCTTAGGCTTGCTTAGTGTTCGGGCAGGCACATTTTGCCCCCGATTTATTTATTTCCCTCTCTTCATTTTCCTTCACTGTTTTTGCAGTGTCTGCTCTCTCCGTGTTAGAGACAGACACATATGCATATTGATTGACCTTTGCCCTTCCCAATTATTCCTCCCCCATTCAGTGCTTTATTCATTCTGTTGTTTCCCCAATTTATCTGTTCCGTTCCCCCGTCTTTGCATTTATTTGTAATTTATTATTTCTTCAATAAATTATTTGTTTGTTTGGACTTGTGGTCCTAACATTGGCGACGCCCGTCATTATTCGAACTGTTCGACCTGTTCGACCATTTATTCATTCGAACAATTTTCGACGCCAATTCATCACCGCGTCAATTGAAATTTATTCTCGTGTTGAATAAATTTCATTTTTGGGAAGATCAGAAAGCTCGTGTTGATTTCTGACTTCGCTGATTCATCAAAAAACTTAATTCCTCGTGTTGGAATTGGTTCTGCTATGTGCAGTTTTTAACTCGTCAAACATCAAATGGCAAACGCGAACCCTCCAACATTGGACCAGCTTATTACGGTCCTTCAACAGCAGCAGCAATTGGTCCAACAACTTTTGGCCAATCAATTACAGCCAAATGCTGCGCCTGCTGCTGGACCACCAACAATTACAATTCCGTCACTGCCGGATGTTCTTCCATTTGAACCAACGGACGACAAAAGCAGGATTTCGGAATGGTTGGCCCGCTTCAAATTCGCACTTGACTGCGCGGCACCGAATGCCATTGACGCAACAAAGGTCAAATGCCTCATGAACAAATTGAGCGAGGCCGCATTCAGCGAATACAGCCGCTCCGTCCTCCCATCCGCTGTCACCGATTTCAATTATGATGAGACAATTCAGAAAATGGAAAAATTATTTGCCAGACCTCAATCGGTGTTCATTGACCGGTATGAGTGCCTCAAGGCAGCTCGCCATGATGGTGAAGATTTTCGGCAGTTCATTAACCGACACCGGAAGCTGCTGAAAGACTTCGATTTTGATTCCATCACCAAAGAGCAATTTCAATGCCTTATGTTGCTGACATCATTGAGATCATCAGAGGATGCATCACTTCGGCAACGCATTTTGATAAAGCTCGCAGCGGACAAAAACGGCATCACCTACGATTCAATGGTGGAAGATCTGATCAATTTTCAGACGACAATTGCCGAGGCCAAATTGATTGAACGGCCATCCGCATTTAAGAATGTGAGCGCATTGAAAAGGGGGAAGGAGAGGGAACAACAACAAATGCCGTCAAATTCACGTTTTGCCAACAATTCGCAAAATGCTTCAATGGCACAACGGAAATGCTGGCGTTGTGCAGGCGATCACCGGGCCGACGATTGTCGTCACAAATTGGAAAAATGCCCCAAGTGCAAATTTCCCGGCCACATTGCTTCACAATGCGAAAGCGTTCAGCAATGGCGACGCAAATTTGTAAGAAAGCCAATTCAACGAAAGCAAATCGGGAAGTCTCAGCGTCGGTATGGCAACAAAGAACATCAATGCCACTTCACTGCTGAAAGTCGGAGTTTTCGTCAACAAAAAGAAAACAAAATTTGTTGCCGACAGCGGCACGGAAGTGAACATCATCGACGAAGAGGCCTATGATCAAATTGGCCGTCCACAAATTCAAAAATGCGAAGAAAAAGGCCAACTCTTCGACGGATCAAAGGTCGCATTCATCGGCAAAGGAGTTGCCACATTTCAATTTGGCGACATTGCCATCGACCAGGAGTTTTACGTCGCAAAAAGAGGGTCTTTAAATTTACTGAGCATTTCGACAATGGACGCATTTGGCCTGCTGGACGAATTGAAAAAGAAAATCAGCAATTCCGCCATTAATTTATGCGGAAACACCATTTCACGTGCACCATTTACGTCCGAGGCCGCCGACAAATTTATTCGGGAATTAAAGGCCACTTTCTCCATTGCTTTTGAGGAAGGACTAGGACTTTGCACCAAGGAATTGGCACACCTTCAATTAAAGGATGGAGCCACACCAATTTACAGAAAGGCACGACCAATGCCACATCATTCAAAGGAAATCGTCGAACAGGAATTGGACCGATTGGAGCAGCTGGGGATCATCCGTAAAGCTGAACATTTATCTTGGGCCGCCCCGATTTTGGTGGTCAAGAAAAGCGACGGAACAGCACGATTGTGCATCGATTATTCAACCGGTTTGAATGATGCATTGCTGGATTACCAACACCCGCTGCCAATTCCGGACGACATCTTTGCGACTTTGAACGGAGGAAAATTTTTCTCCCAAATTGATCTGAAAGACGCATATTTCCAAATTGAATTGGATGATGATTCGAAGAAAATTTGCGGCATCTCCACCCACAAGGGCAATTATTTTATGGAGCGTCTGCCTTTCGGAGTCAAATCGGCGCCCGGCATTTTCCAATCAATCATGGACAAAATGCTCGCCGGACTGAATTTTGCGACTGCCTATTTAGACGACATCATCGTCGCCAGCCGAACATTCAACGAACACACTGATCACTTAAAGGAAGTGTTCGATCGGCTGCAGTCGTTCGGATTTAGGGTCAAAATTTCGAAGTGCGCCTTCTTCCAAGAGGAAATTAAATACCTTGGACTCATTATTGACAAGAATGGACGCCGACCCGACCCATCAAAGATCCAAGCCATTGTTGACATGCCCGCGCCGACCAACATTTCGTCACTGCGCTCATTTTTGGGTATGGTCAACCATTACCAGCAATTCGTCAGGAACATGCGCTTCATTCGCAAGCCGCTGGACGATCTGCTCAAACACGAAGCAAAATGGAATTGGTGCGACAATTGTCGCAAAGCATTTCAAAAGTTAAAAAACATTTTGACTTCGGATTTATTATTGACGCATTATGATCCAAAATTGGAAATAATTGTGTCCGCCGACGCTTCAGAGCTTGGAATCGGCGCCGTCATTTCCCATCGATTTCCAAATGGGACAATTAAGGCCATCGCACACGCGTCAAAGTCACTCGCGCCCGCGGAAAAGAATTACTCTCAAATTGAGAAGGAAGGGCTGGCTTTGATCTTCGCGGTGCAGAAATTCCACAAAATGATTTATGGTCGGAAATTTATTCTTCAAACCGACCATAAGCCATTGCTCTCAATTTTCGGAAATAAAAAGGGCATTCGGCAGTGCAGTGTCAACCGATTGTTGCGCTGGTCACTCATTTTGTTGGCCTACGATTTCCAAATTGAATACGTCAAAACGACGGATTTTGGACAGGCAGACGCACTCTCCCGACTCATTGCGAAAGGCGGAGAAGAGGAAAACGAACGCGTCATTGCATTGATCACAGCCGAACCAATTTTGGAAGAAATTCTCCATTCCGCCTCGAATAATTTGCCGATTAAATTCGAAGATTTGGTCAACGCCTCCAAAAAGGACAGCGTTATTCAAAATATCGTCAAATTCATCCGCGAAGACTGGCCAAACGAAAAGCAAATTGAGAAGGAATCGGAGATCATTAAACTCTTCCATCGGCGAAAAAGTGATCTGACCATTTTGAAGGGCTGCCTTATGTATGGCGAAAGAGTCGTCATTCCGAAAATTTTCCAGGCCAAAATTCTCCGATTATTTCACAAAGGCCACCCCGGAATGAAGAGAATGAAGCAGCTCGCCCGCCAATACATATTCTGGCCGAAATTGGACAAAGAAATTGAGGATTATGTCCAAAACTGTGAGCCGTGCCAATTGGCTGCAAAAGCACCGATCAAAACTGATCTCCATTCATGGCCAAAACCAACTGGCCCGTGGCAACGAATTCACATCGATTTTGCTGGGCCATTCTTCGGCAAAACATTCTTAATTGTCGTTGACTCATTTTCCAAATACCCGGAGGTATTTGAGATGGCCAATTCAACAGCATCTGCCACAATCGACAAATTGCGTTATTTATTCACCCGCCATGGAATTCCAGAAACAATTGTTTCTGACAATGGCACGCAATTTTCCAGTTCGGAATTTGCCAAATTTGTTGCGGCCAACGGCATCACACACTTATTTTCGGCCCCATATAACCCAATGTCAAATGGACAAGTGGAAAGATTTGTCGACACATTTAAGAGAGCATTCAGAAAATTAAAAGGGGAGGGGAAGCCAAACAAGGAGATCATCGACACTTTTCTGATCACATATCGGACGACCCCAAACGACACACTTCCCAATTTGAAGTGCCCCGCTGAATTGCTGCTCGGTCGAAGGCCAAGGACAACGATTGACCTTCTGCGGCCACCACCACTCCGGCCATTTGAAAGTGATTTGGAGATGGAAAGGCACTTCAACAGGAGATTTGGCACCAAAAATCGAGGATTTGCTTTGGACGAGAAAGTCTTCGCTCGCCATCGCTCCTCGCAACATTGGAAGGCAGGAGTGATCAGTGGCACATCTGGAGTGATTTTTCAAGTCAAATTTCCCGACGGATCATTCGGCCGTTTTCACGCCAATCAACTGCGCAACAGGAAAACAGCCGACAATTTTGATCAGACCTTGGCCATATTAAATGAGGCATTTGAGTTGCCATTGCCTCCGGCCCTGCCCAATCAACCACCCGACGCAGCAAATGCCAATTTAGGGCCCAATCAAATCGAAAATGAGGCGAATCCCATTCAGGAAAATCAGGCTGCTCCGATCGAGGATGTCCAAATTCAACGACGATATCCTCAACGCCAACGTCGTAAGCCGAACCGTTTTTCACCCGGGCCATGAACTGATCAGCCTAAAAGGGGAGGTGTTCGGGCAGGCACATTTTGCCCCCGATTTATTTATTTCCCTCTCTTCATTTTCCTTCACTGTTTTTGCAGTGTCTGCTCTCTCCGTGTTAGAGACAGACACATATGCATATTGATTGACCTTTGCCCTTCCCAATTATTCCTCCCCCATTCAGTGCTTTATTCATTCTGTTGTTTCCCCAATTTATCTGTTCCGTTCCCCGTCTTTGCATTTATTTGTAATTTATTATTTCTTCAATAAATTATTTGTTTGTTTGGACTTGTGGTCCTAACACTTAGGCTTTATTTTGTAAAAAAACTTTTATTGTACGAACTGCTGCTATTGACCCGTTGCACCTTATGAATCCAATCGGCTTTTATTTAATCCAATGGCACTTTAGGTATTTTTTGAAGGTTTTAGACCATTTTTGGTTTTTTTTTTCAATATTAAAATAGGTCCCTGGAAAAGCACAAAAATCCAAAAAAAAAAACAAATGTATTTAGACGAAGAAAGAAACAAATAAATGTGAGGAACAATGAATTATGTATCAGATCAATTTCTATTTATAATGATCGATCAATTGTCATTTCCCAATAATTCATTCACTTTTTCTTCCGCTTGGCCCGGCACTCATTTTCAGACGACTTTTTGCCTTCATTTTGCTCGCCTTTTGTGGACACAATAATGGCCTTAATTAATGAAGTGCAAATTGAAATGTGACGGCATCAATAAACAAAAGAAAACGCTTTTGGCGTCACTCACCCAATGCAATCTCCATTAAGCATAAAGTGGACATAGTTCTATTTATCCAAACCAGTGCCCTATGGGCACTGAAAAAACTGGTTTTAATTATTTTTTAAAATTGAAATAGCTTCGCTATTTAACACTGTCTCTAGAGGGCGCTGCGCGCCAAAAAACTTAAAAAGACTAACTTCAAATCTATTCATCTTCCCCTTCATCTTTTCCTCTTCCTCTTCGTCTTTTTTTTCCTCTTCCACTCCTCTTTCTCTCCCCTTTCTCTTTCCACTTTTGTTCCTCTTTCTCTTCCTATTTGTCTTCCTCTTTCTTTTCCCCATTCTTTCTCTTCCGGTTTCTCTTCCCCTTTCTATTCTGATTTCTCTTTCGTTTCTATTCCTAGTCTCTTCCTCTTCTTCTTTTCCCCTTTCTCTTCCGGTTTCTCCTCCTCTCTTCCGCTTTCTCTTCCCCTTTCTCTTCCACTCCTGTTCCTCTTCTTCTTCCTCTTTCCCTTTTTCTCTTCCCCTTTCTCTTCCTCTTCTCTCCCTTTTTCTCATCCCCTTTCTCTTCCTCTTCCCTTTTCTTTTCCTCTTCCACTTCTGTTTCCCTTCCCTTTTCCCCTTTCTCTCCTTTTTCTCTTTGCCTTTTTGTTCCTCTTTCTCTTCCTATTTGTCTTCCTCTTTCTTTTCCCCTTTCTGTTCCATTTTCTCTTCCGCTTTCACTTCCCCTTCCTTTTCCCTCTTTCTTTTCCACATTCTTTCTCTTTCGGTTGCTCTTCCCCTTCCTTTTTCCCTCTTTCTCTTCCACTCCTGTTCCTCTTCTACTTCATTTTTCCCTTGTTCTCTTCCCCTTTCTCTCCCTTTTCTCTTTTCGCTTTTGTTCCTCTTTCTCGTCCTACTTGTCTTCCTCTTTCTTTTCCCCTTTCTGTTCCACTTTCTCTTCCGCTTTCGCTTCCCCTTCCTTTTTCCCTCTTTCTGTTCCCCAGTATCACGGGATCCGTATCAGTCGGGATCACGACTCGGGATCCGTATCAGTCGGGATCACGACTCGGGATCCGTATCAGTCGGGATCACGACTCGGAATCCGTATCAGTCGGGATCACGACTGGGATCCGTATCAGTCGGGATCACGACTGGGATCCGTATCAGTCGGGCGACGAATATTTTTGTTATTATTTTTTTTTATTTTGCGTTTATTTAAAGCTGCGTAAAAAAATCAACTTCGTTTTTCCATGTTTAGAATTTCACAAATGATTATTTCTAACAAAAAATTGCTGCTCAAATTGAACTTGATATACACAGGAAACACAAAAAAGATCGTTTTCCGCTTGGTTTGAAGGTGCCTATCAGGGATGTGCCGAGCCAGACAAAATCCGATTCCGATTAAATCGCCGATTCCGATTATGGCCAAAAATCCGATACGATTTTAAAACCGATTACGATTATGGCCCAAAATCCGATTAATTGCGATTCCGATTACGATTCCGATTTTTTTTTTAATAATTTTTTCTCAAAAATTTTATTCATAATCAAAAATTTTTGCTAAATAACAAAAAAAACTTGATTATATCGGGGAGAATTAATCCGGCACTGCTTTGTGAGAAAAATTTAATTTCAGTCATTATTAGGGTTGTAAATTATATGGACTATAAAAAGGCAAATATGGACATAAAATATGGACTAAAAAAGCACGAAATATGGACTAAAAAGCTCAAAAATGGCCAAATATGGACATAAAATATGGACTAAAAAAGCACGAAATATGGACTAAAAAGCTCAAAAATGGCCAAATATGGACATAAAATATGGATTAAAAAAGCCCGAAATATGGACTAAAAAGCTCAAAAATGGCCAAAAATGGTCGAAATATGGACTAAAAACACAAAAATGGAGAAATATGGATTTATTCCCAAACCCCCCCCCCCCAAATATGGATTTACATTGACTAAAAACCTTCACCAAATCAAAAATTTTAATGCAGAAATGCTATTTTTGAGCCCCTTTCTTCATAGCATATGCGCAGAAAAAATATGTTAATCCATATAATTTACAACCCTAGTCATTATGTTACAATAAGATTAAAACATTCGTTTAGAAAACATTTTTTTTCAAAATTCATTGGTATTCTCGCTAAAAAAATTCCTTCAAAAGGTCAATTCTTAGGGGTGTAATAATCGGATTTCAAGGCAAAATCCGATTACGATTATCCGATTCCGATTATGGCCCAAAATCCGATTAATTGCGATTCCGATTCGGCACATCCCTGGTGCCTATGTCATTATTATCTGTCATTAGAAATCACTATTTTGGCGACTTCGTCACTAAAATAGTTAAAAATCACTATTTTGGCGTTTTGTCACTGTTTTTTCACTTTTTCGACATTTTTTGAAAAATTCCTTAATAAAAATCAATAAAGCCAAAAGATACACCCCTGAGAATTGAGCTAAATAAAAAATATACTCCTATGAAATGAAAAAATTTTTCTCAAAAATTTACTTTGTTGGCAAAAATTTTTATTAAAAACTTTTTTATGTAATTATTTGGGTTTTTTGGTCTTAAAAATCCCAGTCCTACTCATTTGCAAACTGCAACTAGTGAATAAAAATTATTTTTTTTGGCATTTTTACTCACTATTTTAGTTAGATTTTTCGTCACTAAAAGTCGCATCCCTAATGATGACTTTTATAATGAACATTGCTTATTTTGGACTTTTTGTGCTTAATGAAAATTGGCACAAATTTTCTCTCATTTTCTCCATAAATTTGTTGGATGTTCATGTCAGAAGACTCATACGGTCCCTCACGATCGGCAATGCCGGACCTTAAAAATTTATCCTTAATACATACACAAAATATAACACAAATGCATGCTGATCACTCCAACAAAAAAAAGAATATTGAATTAAACAGATCAAAACAGAATTTCATTTTCCAATTCCATAATTCAAATTGGCCGATCACTTCTCAGCAAATCATTCATTCATTCACTTCACGTTTTGAAGTGTTCGTCCACATAAAAGTCAAATCGGTGGCTGATCATCGCAATTCCAAGGCCAAGTTGATAAGCCGGAAGCAAATCGAACACACAAAGCCAACAGTCGGCGGAGATGAAACTGAAAAAAAAGGAAAACAAAATTCAAATTGAAAATTGGCATTTTTAATTTAATTTTACATCGCTTTTGCCATCTCGGCTTCCGCATCTTTATGAAACAATCATTCTTTATAAAAATTCAAGAGAAAAAAATTTATTCAAATGTTCAATTTAAATGGATTAGTTTTCGTTTTTTGATTTTTGTGTGTGAAAAAACAAATGAAAGAACAATTGGAATTTTAGAGAAGCAAATATGTAATATGGAGGGGATCAAAAGCAAAAGAATGAAACTTTTGCATGGCATTTGCCTGAAATTGTTAGCCAATAAATAATATTGTAGAAAAAATGACAGTAATTGTCATTTTTCTCTGCTTTTTATAATAAATTTTGAAGAAAAATATTGGGCCCTCTTAAACTGCATTTTTCACCAATTTTCGATTTTAATCTCAAGCTGATTCATCTGACGATATTCAAGACGCGCAAATGGAAATTGGGCGAAATTCGAATTCGAAGCAAAAATGGAGAGAATGGCACAAGGAGATGGAAATGGTCAATTTTGAGGATCGAAAAGCATTGCCAAATCCGCAAAAACCGTTGCCAAAGAAAATCATCGGATTCAAACGGATCAACATCTTGTAAGATATGGCCAAATGTTAAAGTTTTTAGGCAACACTTCCCATTCATTTTCAGATACATCGACCGAAATGTCATCACTTTTCTCCACCATTTTCGTCAAATTTTCGCCACTCGTCCAATTAATTTGACCATCATTACGCACAATGATCGCATTTTGGAGTTCATTTTGCAATTGAAGAGCTATGGAACAAAATTGTTGAGAAGTGATCGATCAATTTGAAATTGCGGAATTGTAAAATGGACGAATTATGTATATGTAAATAAATTTTTTAAATGGTTATTTTTGAAAGAAATTCTTCGTAATGACGGAGTCGGTTTTTTCCGACCATAAAATGCCTAGAAAACGTTTATTTTCAAAAAAAAATTCCCTGGCCAAATAATCTTTGTTAAGCCATAAGTTTTTTTAGTGTTTCATTAATTAAAAAATGCCTATAGGTTTAGCAGAGGTGCGACACCTCTGTTTTGAATACAGACTTGGGAATTTTGTTCTGGTTAATCATGAAATGAAGGCCAGCAGTTGTCCAAGATGGAATCCGACTAATTTTCTTAAAATTTTGCAAAAATCAACTTTGTATTTGACCGCAAATCATGGATCAAATCAACGATTTTGCACAAAATCTGGGGGCTCATAATCAGCGCATTTTTTACCCCTCTGGAAAAACAAGCGAATTAAATTTATCTAAGTGCAAATTGACCAGCGGTACAATTAGATCATATTCCACATGTTTTGAAAATGCGAGGAAGTACGGTATATATTATTTGTGTGCGTTTATTGACTAATTAATCACTTCATTTTGATTGTTTTCTTTTTGTTGGTAAAAAAATGAACATTTCTTCATTGCTTTCGGCTGATCTACGGTTAACTGGTTACCCCACATTTGCAAACAGTTTTAAATAAGCGATTAGAAGTAATTGATGTGATAATTTGATCGTCAGCAAATTTTTTGAAAAAATAATTACTTTTTCAAACAAGAGAATTATTTTTTCTAATAAACTAGAAGATTGTGTTTTTTAATTATAAAAGTGTTTAAGCTCTCAGAGCTTGAAAAAAATGTATGTTCGAACCCGATTTTAGACATAGGCGCAAATGTCTGGGGCGCAAATTTCCGAGGCGCAAATGTCCGTGGCGCAAATGTCTGGACACGGGTTAGCTCTATCAACCGAAACCGAGAATTCCGTAGAAAAAACTTAATTAACAATAAAATATTATTCTTTTGTGCTTTTTACATCGCTGATCAAAAATTTGACATCATTTCACCCAATTTTGAACCCTGACTCGAACTCAAATAAACGAAAAATAATTTAAAAAAATTTTACAGGCAAGAGGATTTGAACCCACGGCCTAAAACCCATTTTAACCAACTTTAGCATATCGGTAAAAATTAGAAAAATAACAAATTTTCAGTGTTTGGACTAAAAAATGAAATCGTTGTCGAAATTGACAAGAATACCAAACATTTTTAATTAAAATCACTGAAAAATTCGGATATTTTTGGCAAAAAGTTTACAAAAAATCGCCATTTTTATTTGGTTTTTTGCAAAAATTAGGGTTGAAAAATATAGCCCCTCCCCCTAAATTAGAACCCCCCCCCCTAAAATAAAGCCTTCCTTTTGAGGGGGGTTGAAAAATAAAGCCCCCTGGGGTTCTATTTTAGGAAATACGGTATTTATGGGCCCTAAAGTGCCCAAAAGGATGAACGAAACGGGCCATTTTCTTTTGATCCGTTGTCCAATTGTGCAAAACGAAAGCAAATGGACAAACGGAAGTCAGAATTCATGGCCCAAAGAAAATTTAGACAAAATTGTTTTTAAATGACTTATTGAAACAAATTTTTTTTAAAAATGTTTAGGCGATTAAGGCTTTATTTGTTTAAGAAAACGGTACCAAATTTGTTTAAAAATTGCACAAAATTTTCAACATTTTACTTAAATATTATATATTTCATAAGATCATTGTGTTTTAATCGCTGAGTTTTTTCTGTCAAAAAATTGTTATATTCTGCCGATATGTCGTAGGTAAAATTGGGGCCAAAATTGGCCACGACCACCGAATGATTGGACAACGACACGGTGGGATAAAGCTCAGTCGTCGAGGCGAACCAATTTGAAGTGTCTTAGATAAATGAACAAGCTTAGTTCAAAGTTAAATAATCAAATGAACACAAAGAAATTTTTGATCATTTTCAGACTCGAGATCGACCAATTCGGTTCGTGAGATTTGAAAACCGATCCAACAAGCTTCGAGACTGAGAATTAAGCAATCGACTGAGAATAATTAATAAGTAACTAATTAAGCAATCGACTGAGAAAATCAATGTCAGAAATGTCGCTAAATGCAGCAGCAGCAGATAAAATCTAATTGTAAGCCCAACATTTTTCTCTTTCCCATTTTGCTTCTCTGCTTCAACAGTTGCATATTTTTGTAGCAAAATTAGCAAAAAAATGGAGACAGACAATTGGCCAAATGAGAAAAAAAACAATTTGTTGTTGGATGGGAAACGAACGTTGGCCAGGAGGGCAATGAATGAATGGCCAAAGGGGGCGGGGGAGGGGAGGGGACGGCGTTGGCCGCATTTTAATGGAAAACTGAGCGACTGGGAAAGCAATGGACATTCCATTGCCATTAAATGCAATTTTACACAACCCACGGTGTGCATTATTGTTGTGCTTTTGTCCGTTATTCCTTTTCTCCCAGATGATTTTGTTCATTTTTTGCTGATCAGATGTCCCTTTTATTCCATGTCAGATTGTCCTTTTACGTTCCGCCGTTTCCTGATCAGATTTACTTTCCTCACTGATCCTTAATCATTGTGTGCATCTATCTACTTTTGATCAGTTCCATTCATTTTCCTCTCTGATCACTCCTCTTCCTTTTCTGTCCTTTTCCTCTGATCGGTGCATTTCTTCATTATTTCGTCTGTTTTCCTGTGATCAATTATCATTTTTCTTTGTTTAGAAGTTCTTTTTTTCAGAACATTTGGCGATTATTTTCTTACAACAAATATTTCGAAGATGTCGACGCGTCAAGATTTGGTCCGTTTATTTGATTAAAATAAAAATAAGAATTCTTATAAATTTTACAAATTTTTATGTATTTTGCCTGTGGCATAATTTTTTTTACTTTTATTTTTGCCGCTATTTCGCATGGAATTTTTTGAAATTGAGAATCTTTTTCCAACAATTTTCCCTTCGAAAAATGTTATTGGCCCCCAAATACTGACCACTGAATTGGTCTTTGAGCTGAGTCGTTTCATCAAATTTGATCGAAAATGGGCGAGGAAAAGCCGCGTTTATTTGACCATTTTTTGTTGGCAAAAAACAGCTATTGGCTGAAACTGATCAAAAAATTGGTTTTCATTTCTTTTGCCCGATCAGCAACCATTTTTATTATCACCGGGACTGCAAAAGTCGGCTGCTCGAGCCATTTACGAATGTAAATTTGAATAATTTAAATATCACAATTTAAATAACATTCAAAAATTAATTGTAACGGTCACGGTCACAATTCACGGGTTTTCTTCGTCATTAAAACTAATAAATAATTATTGCCGCCCCACTTAAGCGTTGGTCGATTTCACCATGGGCTTTCAGTCGTTGCCAACTTTCTGTGAATTGGCTTTTGCTCAACATCAACGAACACAATAATGCGGAATATGTAAGCAAAATTTAATTACATTTGAATTGATTAATTACAAATAGAATGTGTTCGGATTTTTCCCCTCCGAAATTTTTTTTTCTTGCTACGGGCTTGGTCGAGAGAATTAAATTCGAAAACCGAGAACAAGAAAACGCCCGAGAATTTAGGCCGATATCCCCCCCCCCCGCCTAATAATGAACAGATAAATTCTAGAAACCCTAGGAAATTATTTGTCGATTAGGGAAAATCCTAAAAAAACTGGGGCTTTCAGTCCCCCCCCCCTCCCTGATTAGGTAATATTACGGTGTTTTTGTCAAATTACGCTATTATTTGGACTGGAATTGGCACACGGATGAGAAGGGCTTTCTGACGACCAACGATTTTGAACAGTTTTTCGCAGCCAACAGAAGCAATCGGTTTTTGTCAGTTGACAACCCAATTGAAGAATCAGACAAATTTTGACAAAGCCATGTTAATGATTTATCCTAAAAACGTATGGATAAATTAAAGTTTCAAGAAATCACTAAATTTATCCATAAGACATACATAACACAAATATATATATGTTGATCAATTCCATACTTAAAAAGAACAATTATGAGCATGTCAATAATTCCCTAATTCAAATTGATCGATCACTTCTCAGCAAATCATTCATTCATTCACTTCTTCTGCTGAGCACTTGTGCCGGGATTTGTGTCGAGAAGCCTAAAAATCGAAACCCAATCATTTTGAATTTTTGAATGAGCATTCACTGACCCGTCACCGATTTCGTCCTCATTGGTAATTTGGATGAAAATTTGATTCCATTGATTCGAGGGTTCATAAATTCGCCAGCCAATCGCTTCCTCCTCCCATTTCGCCCATTTGCTCGCGTCACGGGCGCCCGGTAAATGCGTCAGTGGAAAATGCGTCAGTAGAAAATGTGTCAGCGAAAATTTAATTGTCATAAAAATAATGTCATTGGGTTTTCGGGGTCATTGATCACGTAGTCGGTATTCATTTCGGCAAGTTCCAAACCCCGGACCCAAATTCGAACAAAAAGTCGAAAGCCCAAATTTTTTAAAATTGGTATTTTTTTATTTAAAAAGGCATAAATGATCTCTTATGGAATGATTGATGGCTTTCAGTATGCTTCCATGTATTTAAACCAATTTTGAATCAAAAATGGTAATTTTGAAAAATTGAACTTTCGGCTTTTGTTGGAATTCGAGTCCGGGGTTCGGAATTCAGAAGGAAGTCCCCTTTTGTATTGCAATACTTAATGCTACAGAACCTTATTTTAAAATATTTGTATCACTGACGCATTTTCTACTGACTCATTTTCCACTGACGCATTTTCCGGTCACGGCGTCACGCACAATTGGACGACGGATCAGCAAAAAATGTTCGTTGTATTCGTCACTTCTTTTCAATGCCAATTGCTCACGGGTCAATTCGTTGGTCAAATTGAAAAGCACGACGGAGTCAGCAAAAGGCATCCAAATAAAATAACGACAATGAAATTGACGGGAGATGAAGCATAGGTAAATGCCTAAAACATGGAAAAATTGGTTAATAAGCAAAGCCCAAAGACGGTAAAGTGTCAAAAAATGATTTAGTAAGCACCGCTTGGAACGCTTCAATCTTCGATGACCAATTCCCACCATCCGTGTTCAACGAGCATTCGAGCATCTTTGGCACATTGCTTTGAAGTGGAGTGAAAAGCCATTCGGTCACCGCTTGTCCATCGGATGCCATGGCACTGTCATCGCATGGAAATTCGCCGAAGAGATTAGTGGTATATAAACTTACAAAGCGAAGGAAAATCGTTGAGAATTGACGGGTCGACAAATTGACGCAAACGGCGCAAAAATGTGCCCGACAATCCCATGCCATGGATGTTTTTTTCCGAACATTGGCCAACTGTTGCACGAAAGGAATTCCGCAATGCGATCTTTGTGCGTATTGATGGCCAAATTAATTGGAGAGGAGGCGAAAAGTTGACGAAAAAGGCGGAGAAAAGCGATGGCTTTCGGTCGATGAAACTAAAAATGGATAAGCATTACCGAAAAATTTTACCAAACGCCAATCGCGGATATTTCTTTAGGGTTTTTATCAATTGCCAACTATTTAAGCTTCAATTCTTTGGAAACTATTTTAGCATTTTTCAGTTTATTTTTAGCAACTATTTTGGCGTTTTTCAGTTTTTAGCAACTGTTTTGGCAACAATTTCGCGATTTTAGTAACTAAAAATCCGTTCATTAAATATTAGGGAAAGAAAAATTTACAAATTTGGGCTGTTCGTTGTTGGTTTTATGCAAAATGATTTTGGCACCGCTTCTGTTAAGCTTAGTTTTTATATGTATGCCATGGTTTTCTTTCTTTCTGTCCCCTCCCTTTTGATGCCATTTTGTGCCCTTCTCTCAGATTAAAAATGCCGAAGATTATTGACCCATTCCATTTCAATTGGATTAATTGACCAGGCTAAATTTGCCCTTATGCAAGTGAATGGACTCGGCATTTTTCTTTGCTCACACAACGGCATTTTGAGAAAATAAAAAAGTTTGGAATATCTCCGCAAATGAAAGCGAGTAAAAAAAAAACGGAAATTAAAAAATAATTCACAACAAATGTGTACAAAAAATGTATCCTCATAATTTGGAACCGAATTTGTTCAGAAATTATACCAAGAACTTTTCATAAAAATAAATGCATACTTACTCATATTCTTAAAGCCAATTAGGGTTTCAGAAATGTCATTAAATTTATCCTAAGGCATATACTTACATATAATACAAATTGTGATCACAGCAACAAAAAGAACTTATATACATCAGATGGGCTCAAATCCATCATCCAACTCCAGATCAATTAAATAGATCATTTCTCAACAAATCGTTCAGTCATTTCTTCTGCTGATCACTTGGGCCCAATCATTGCATCACGAAATACGAATGTCGATTCGATTCCACTGGTCCATAAAATTCCATTAATCGCTTCCTTTTCCCATTTTGCCCATTTGTTCGCGGCACGCTCAATTGGACAACGAATCAGAAGAAAACGGCCGATATTGATCACCTTTCTTTTCAAGGTCAATTGTTCATGAGTCAATTCGTTGGTCAAATCGAAGAGCAAAACTGAGGCAGCAAAAGACGAAGGAAAGCGAATGACAGCGATAAAATTGACGGGAGATGAAGCCGAGGCAAATGCCTAAAATAGGGGAAAATTGACTTAAAAAATAAAAAATGAATGACATTTTTGCGGTTAATTGGCCCAATTTGGGCATAAGAATTTGTTTGTCAGCGAATCATAAACGGCACTATTGCACTTTTATGGTTAATTGATTTGACTCATATAATGCAATAGATCTCCCCAAACACCGTATGAATATGCCAAATAAAAGCAAATCCAAATCACCGCTTTGAAGGCTTCAATCCTCGACGCCTGGTCAAATCGAAGAGCAAAACTGAGGCAGCAAAAGACGAAGGAAAGCGAATAATGGCAATGAAATTGACGGGAGATGAAGCATTGGTAAATTCCTAAAATGGGGGAAAAACAGTTAAAAACTATGAAAAGCAAGTTGAAATAGACAAATAAATCAATTAGTAAGCACCGCTTTGAAGGCTTCAATCGTCGACGACCAATCCCCATCATCCGTGTCCAACCAGCATTTGAACACTTTTGGCACATCGTTTTGAAGCGGAGTGAAAAGCCATGTGGCCACCGCTTGTCCATCCGATGCCGCGGCACTGTCATCGGCAGGGAATTCGGCGAAGAAACCGTCATAATAGGCATTGATAAGGCGAAGCGATGTACAGTCGTTGAGAATTGACGGCACGAAATGTCGTAAACGGCGGAAAACTGTGGCTGACAATTGGATGGCACAAATATGTTTGACGATCATTGGCCAAGTGTTGCGGAAAATCGACTCCAAAATTCGGTCACTGGACGTAGTGATTCCATTGTCATTGATGAATCTGTAAAAAAATTAATGAGTCGTTTACAAACAACAAAAAATCATTGGCTTCACCGTATTGTAATGGCTTCGAATCCGACGACTTTCTTTGGCATCGCTTTTTGCGTAATTTCCAATGATTTCCAATTGGCATTGACAAGTTCCACTCCCATTGTGCCAGTCCCTTGAAATTTGGGAAAAATTTGTATGGATTTCAGTGTCCATTTTCGCGTCTTGAAGTGTACGTCCACGTAGAAGGCAAATCGGTGACTGATCATTGAAATGCCAAGGCCAAGTTGACGAGGCGTCAGCAAATCGAAGACACAAAGCCAACAATGGATGGAGATGAAACTGAAGAAAACGAAAATGGAATTTAAAATTGAAATTTGGCACAATTTTTAATTTTACATTGGTTTTGCCATCTTTTCCTCTGCTTCATTTTGGTTGTCTGATGGCATTTCGTCGGGGCAAATTGTTATGACAGTTTCCGGCACTTTTTCAATTTTGTGATGGCTTCGTTGTTGTTTTGGTGGTTTTTTGAGGCGGTGGTCCCAATACTTTAAAAGAATGGCACAACAAATGACAAACATTGGCACAGCGATGAGACTGAAAAATGAGAAGGAAAAGGATAAATGTCGAAAAGAAATAACGAAAAACGTACAGAATCACTTTTAAAGACATTGTCATCAGGGCGAAGAAGTCGGAGAGAGAGACGAAAACAAATAAATGGCCAATGAATAATTATAATAATGAATGAAGTGGCGGTGGAAGAGCAACCACTTTTATACGAAATTTTTTATTGTTTTTTTTTTAAATTTTTGTACGATTTTATTCAATGGTATTTTGTTGACTCATTGCTTTAAAAGGGGGTAAACCGGTAAACCCAACTCATCTAAATCCAACTCATCCATAATCCCAACTTATCCATACCCAACTCATCCATAGCATGATGCGAGTCGTCGCCGTGGCATTTATGCCACGACCGAGACCCCATAATGATAAAAATGCCAGGACTAAGACCGCACAATCAAAAAAATGCCGCGACTAAGACTCGCATAAGCAGAAAATGCCACGACCGAGACTCGCAGTGTTATGGTGGGTATGGATGAGTTGGGTCTATGGATGAGTTGGGTTTGGATGAGTTGGGGGTGACTCCTTTAAAAGCTCTTTCCTTCCTCTCCCATTCACTTTCATTCGCTCTCGCCATTTATTTGTTTCGTCTCTCTCTTCGACATTTTCTCCCTGAAAATACCTTCGAAATATTATTTTTATTTTTGCGCATTTAAAATGATGGAATTGTTTTACAAACAGAAAACAAAGAATCATCAATAGGGCCGCGACTTTTAGTGAATAAAAGTTTGAATTTTGCTCAAGTTGATTTTTGTAATTCGGTTCAGAGTTATCAGAATAGCTTGAAATTTTGCATGAAAATACTTTGGCATGAGACCTAGCACCCTGCAAAATTTCTAATATTGGTAAGACTTTTTTACAAAAAACCGCCTGTTTTCAAAACTTGACCACAAAGTTGGCGTTCAGGCTGGAAAAAAGCGGATTTTCTTAAAAATCTCTGAGTGCATAGAAAATTCTAAAATTTGGCAAGCTGCTAGGCCTTATACCAAAGTGTTTTCATGCAAAATTTCACTCTTCTGAGAACAGTGAGCTGTGTTAGAAAATTCCGCTTGGCGATTTGTGCAAGTTTTTCGTCACTAAAAGTCGCGGCCCTAGTTTTTAGTGTGTAAGGCAAGTTTTGGAAATAGGCGGATTTTTTAAATTATTTTTAGTGTGTACGGCAAGTTTTGCAAATAGGCGGATTTTTAAAATTATTTTTAGTGTGTACGGCAAGTTTTGCAAATAGGCGGATTTTTAAAATTATTTTAGTGTGTACGGCAAGTTTTGGAAATAGGCGGATTTTTAAAATTATTTTTAGTGTGTACGGCAAGTTTTGCAAATAGGCGGATTTTTAAAATTATTTTAGTGTGTACGGCAAGTTTTGGAAATAGGCGGATTTTTAAAATTATTTTAGTGTGTACGGCAAGTTTTGGAAATAGGCGGATTTTTTAAATTATTTTTAGTGTGTACGGCAAGTTTTGCAAATAGGCGGATTTTTAAAATTATTTTTAGTGTGTACGGCAAGTTTTGCAAATAGGCGGATTTTTAAAATTATTTTAGTGTGTACGGCAAGTTTTGGAAATAGGCGGATTTTTAAAATTATTTTTAGTGTGTACGGCAAGTTTTGCAAATAGGCGGATTTTTAAAATTATTTTAGTGTGTACGGCAAGTTTTGGAAATAGGCGGATTTTTAAAATTATTTTAGTGTGTACGGCAAGTTTTGGAAATAGGCGGATTTTTTAAATTATTTTTAGTGTGTACGGCAAGTTTTGGAAATAGGCGGATTTTTAAAATTATTTTAGTGTGTACGGCAAGTTTTGGAAATAGGCGGATTTTTAAAATTATTTTTAGTGTGTACGGCAAGTTTTGGAAATAGGCGGATTTTTAAAATTATTTTAGTGTGTACGGCAAGTTTTGGAAATAGGCGGATTTTTAAATTATTTTTAGTGTGTACGGCAAGTTTTGGAAATAGGCGGATTTTTTAAATTATTTTTAGTGTGTACGGCAAGTTTTGGAAATAGGCGGATTTTTTAAATTATTTTTAGTGTGTACGGCAAGTTTGGAAATAGGCGGATTTTTTAAATTATTTTTAGTGTGTAAGGCAAGTTTTGGAAATAGGCGGATTTTTTAAATTATTTTTAGTGTGTACGGCAAGTTTTGCAAATAGGCGGATTTTTAAAATTATTTCTAGTGTGTACGGCAAGTTTTGGAAATAGGCGGATTTTTAAAATTATTTTTAGTGTGTAAGGCAAGTTTTGGAAATAGGCGGATTTTTTAAATTATTTTTAGTGTGTACGGCAAGTTTTGCAAATAGGCGGATTTTTAAAATTATTTTTAGTGTGTACGGCAAGTTTTGCAAATAGGCGGATTTTTAAATTATTTTTAGTGTGTACGGCAAGTTTTGGAAATAGGCGGATTTTTTAAATTATTTTTAGTGTGTACGGCAAGTTTTGGAAATAGGCGGATTTTTTAAATTATTTTTAGTGTGTACGGCAAGTTTTGGAAATAGGCGGATTTTTTAAATTATTTTTAGTGTGTACGGCAAGTTTTGGAAATAGGCGGATTTTTTAAATTATTTTTAGTGTGTACGGCAAGTTTTGGAAATAGGCGGATTTTTTAAATTATTTTTAGTGTGTACGGCAAGTTTTGCAAATAGGCGGATTTTTTAAATTATTTTTAGTGTGTGCGGCAAGTTTTGCAAATAGGCGGATTTTTAAAATTATTTTAGTGTGTACGGCAAGTTTTGGAAATAGGCGGATTTTTTAAATTATTTTTAGTGTGTACGGCAAGTTTTGCAAATAGGCGGATTTTTTAAATTATTTTTAGTGTGTACGGCAAGTTTTGGAAATAGGTGGATTTTTAAATTATTTTTAGTGTGTAAGCAAGTTTTGGAAATAGCCGGATTTTTTAAATTATTTTTAGTGTGTACGGCAAGTTTTGCAAATAGGCGGATTTTTAAAATTATTTTTAGTGTGTACGGCAAGTTTTGCAAATAGGCGGATTTTTAAAATTATTTTAGTGTGTACGGCAAGTTTTGGAAATAGGCGGATTTTTTAAATTATTTTAGTGTGTACGGCAAGTTTTGGAAATAGGCGGATTTTTTAAATTATTTTTAGTGTGTACGGCAAGTTTTGGAAATAGGCGGATTTTTTAAATTATTTTTAGTGTGTACGGCAAGTTTTGCAAATAGGCGGATTTTTAAAATTATTTTTAGTGTGTAAGGCAAGTTTTGGAAATAGGCGGATTTTTTAAATTATTTTTAGTGTTTAAGGCAAGTTTTGCAAATAGGCGGATTTTTAAAATTATTTTTAGTGTGTACGGCAAGTTTTGCAAATAGGCGGATTTTTAAAATTATTTTTAGTGTGTACGGCAAGTTTTGCAATAGGCGGATTTTTAAATTTCGTGTTTCATGCCAAAATACGAGAAACGAACACGAAACGCCCAAAAAACATGAAATATACGAAACACGAAACGATCAACAACTTTTAATGATAATACATCATAACGCCGATAGTACCCACCCCCCCCCCCCCTCCTAGCTTTTTGAAAAAAATTTTTTTTTTCGTGCATTTAGGTTCGGGTGAGGGGTCAAAGATCATCCAATAGGTGCCGGGGGGGGGTCCGAATTTACATATATAAATAAGCATTTCGATTTGGCACATTCGCCAACACTCATCAGCAGCAACATTTCAAGCAACGTTCTCAACGATCACACATCAAGCACCCACAAAGCCAGCCCGACAACAGCGACAACAACAACAATGGCCCAACTTCCACCAGAGGACATTGCAACGGAGCCCACGCAGAAGGTCGTCTTCAACGCCCCGTTCGACAACTTGGCCACCTGCCGTGTGCGGGTGCGTTTGGGCGTGGTGCTCGTGGCAGGCGGACTAACCTCCCCCTCCCCCCTTTTCACAGGTGACAAACCCTGGGACGAAGCGCATCGGCTACAACTTCAAGACCGCCACGCGCCGCGCCGGCATCGCCTTCAAGACCACCAAACCGAAGCGCATCAACATCATCCCGCCGCACGGCGTGCTCGGCCCAAAGAGGTCCGTCAACGTGGCCATCACCTGCGACGCCTTTGACCCCGACAACGAGGACACCGAGGGCGACCGTGTGACCGTGGAGTGGACCAACACGCCGGACTCAGCCGCCACCGTGTTCAAGCAGGAGTGGTTCCAGGGAGACGGGATAGTGCGCCGCAAGAACTTGCCGATCGAGTACAACGTCTGATGGAAGAATGCTTCGTCACCTCAGCATGGACATGATAGGATTCCATCCCACAGTCCCAAAATTGTCATTTTGTCCCCCATCATGTAAATTGTTGTATCTGTATGTAAATTTCTGTGATCATCACTTCAAATGAATGTATATTTAATTGTTGCCTATGTAATTGTATTGTTGTTGTGCTTAATAAATGCTCATCTGTGCTTCAATTTAAATGGTTTTGTAGCGAAGGGGGAGAGTGTTAAAATTTTGCGTCTGTGTTTAGTAACTGAATCTTGATTTTGCATAAATTCGCTTCAAAAATTATTTCTTTCAAAAATTATCATTTAAAATCTAAGTTTCTCTCTGAATCCAAAATTGTTTCGTCTCTCTCAAATGATGGAATTGTTTTACATACAGAAAACAAAGAATCATCAATTTCACTTTATTGAAATGGCTTTGAATCCGACGACTCTCTGTGGCAACGGATTTTGCGGAATTTGCAACGTTTTTTGGTCCTCCGAATTAACAATTTCCATTTCGTTTGTGCCATCTTGGAGAGGGGGGTTCTAATCGAGTAAATACGGTATATGCATGATTAGCGAGCAGACTTTTCGATGACAATGAATTGAGCAGCAAAGGAGGAAATGCCGACGGAAGTGACGCGTGTTACGCATGTTATAAGGGGACAAAAGCGAGCAATGGAATGGTACCGGGGGAGGAGTACTGTGCCTGTACGGTAGGCATTTGGATACGGTAAAAAACTGTTAATTTGTTCCATCTTTTAGTACAAAGGACAAGTGCCGCACGAAAAATTCGGAGTCGTTTTTGGCACATTCAACCGAAGTCGGCGGATTTGTCTGAGGGATTTGCAAAAAATTGCATTTGTAAAAATAATAAAAAAATTATTTCATTATATTTAAACGAGTTTTTCTAAACAGATGCCAAGCTGCGGTAACAAATATTATGACCATGTGAAACATTGTGCCATGGTCTGTAATTGGTAGGGATAAGATTTTTAGGTAGAAAAATTGCAAAATTGGCACTAATTACCCCCAAATAAGCGAAATGTGTAAATTTAAAAAAATTTTAAAAGGGAATTTTAGTTAAAATTTAATCAAAAAATAATTTTTTATGACCGACAAAGAAGGCGATTACAAATGACAAATAATGAAAAAATTTTTAATAATTAAAATTGGTAATGAAATTTGCGCCGGTTTCTAAAACTCAAATTTTAATGGATGAATAATTGAGAATCTTTCAGTCTTAGGGGGGGGGGGGGCTAATTTTGAAATTCTTTTGTTGGATAATTCATTGAAAATTTCATCCCCGCTCATTTGCAATTAAAATATTTCTTATTTTTGGAATTTTTAGGTCCATTTCTATGAAAATCACCCGGACAAAAACCCGAAAGAAGATCCTCCGAAAAAACGTCGTAATTAATTAATATTTTGTGCCAAATTTTTTGTTCCCATTTTTGGCACTCTCGCACTTTTTGACGGATGTTTCACCGGGGCAAGCAAAAACTGTACGGCAAATGTGAAAATTGATTACGAAGAGATTTTTCAATTGTCCAAATGTTTTTGGGGAGAAAGGCGCCGAACAGCTTTTAAGGGCACGTAAGTCGGGAAATCTTGAATTTTAATTAATTTTTACATAATTATGTTTTTGTTGGGTTGCAAGCCCCAGAATGGATGGGCATACCTAATTGATTTTGATTGAGAGGACACTTCATAATTATGATTGATGGCACGCAAAATATCGTAGAAATTTAATTAATATCCATAAGTTGATGAATGTAACTGTGTTTTGATTAACGATTTTCGTGATTTTAGCTCGTTAAATACGGATTGTGCGCAATCAAAAATCAATTTTTGAAGGCACGTAAACCGGAAAAATTCAAAACTTTAAATAATTAGGATGAATTAGTAAGGTGCAAATTTAAAAATAGATGAATTTTAAATGAAACTTTTATAAATACGGATTTGTTGGATAAATTTGAAAGTTTTTAAGATAATCAAAAGATTCCTTAGGTGCCAGAGATGAATTTTACTGGATTTTAGTTTCGAATAACCCGAAAATTAGGAGGGCATACTATAAATATGTATAAAAAATATTTGTTGCTGTTTCTTGTTAAAATGTGTTTTTATTTTTTACAGTATCCAAATCAAAGCATCCGTTGATGGGTACGGTATGAGTGGCGCTTCACCGTTTACTTTTCCCGTGGTGTTCAAAAACCGACACTGCTGGGACCCGATTAATTACTACACTTCACCTTATTTCGAGAATATAACGGTCACATTGAGTGGCGAGTGAGTCAATAAAATTGAAAAATGATGACATTTAAAATTTGACTCGGAAAATTTGCACATTTTTCTGAGCTCTGATCAGGACGGATCAGCAGAGTCTCTTCTGATCCATTTATATGAATATTATGGATTAAGGAAACAAACCTGCTAAAAAATTTTTTTGGTTAATTATTATTTATGGATTAACTTTTTTATAAATTTTTTTTATTACTAATCGACTAAAAACTTACATTGGTTTATTTATGATTTGAATTAATGCATTGTTTTTGAATAATTACTTAATCTAAAAATTCGAAAATCATTTAAAATGTAAAATTATGGGTAAATATATATTTTTTATCATTTAAAAATATTTAACGATAGAAAATTAATTGAAAAGCCAGTGGAGACTTTTCTCTAATTAATAAATTTTATATGAGATTTTGATTTTTATCTTTATTTTGTGATTTTTTTTTTATAGATGCGGCACAGCAAAATATGATCTAGAGACGCTTGACGCGGATCGGGTTGGTTCTTATTAGAGAGAAAAAAAAATACTTTTAAATTCTGAGATTAAAAAAAATAATAATATATATTTAATAATTAAATAAATTAAGTATGCTAGGCACATCTTTTTTTTTAATTATAAATGAATATCAAGCTATAATTTTTATAAATATTTCTTATGGAGTTGGTTTTATTTTAAATTGGACAGCGAAATCATAAACCCGAAATTAATACTCGGAATGTAAAAAAAATAAAGCCGAAATTCTCGATCCGAAAAATTTCGCCCATTCCTAAAATTCGGATTTGTCCCCAAATACCCTACGGGCCGAAATTCTCAAATTTTGAATTTCTTTGGAAAAGGGCCGTGTGCAAGAGATGCGCGGACTCCACTTGGACTTGAAAAGCGGTGACCGAAAACAGTGGTACCAAAATGGTGACTACGAATTCAAAAAAAGAATTGGCAATTTATTGTTTTGGCAACCGATCGATTTGGGCACAATTGATGAATATGGAAAATCGAATGTTAAAAAGTATTAATATTTTTTCTTTATATTTGCTTACTGGATTGAATTGCCAATGGATTTATTTATATATATATAAAATATATGTTAGAAAGATGGAATAATAAATATGATGATTTAATTTTTTTTTTAAATTTAATGCAGTGTTCGCATCGTCCTAACTCGGCTTCCAAGGACGGGTGTACTGATTTCTATCTTAGGACATAACGGGCAAAATTCGTAATGACAATAATTCATTTTTAAGCTCTGGCTAATTTATGCATGTCTGACAGAAGTGAAAGCGAAATGCCCAAAAAAGCAAAAATGCGAAAAGCGAAAAAACGAAATTTTTTCCAAAAATTAGATGAATTTGAAAGTCTCAAAAAATTCACCTTTTTTAATGCTTAACTGTTATGATTAGAGCTGAGCGGGACCGGGAAAAATAAATTATATATAAATAGAAATAGAAATAATAGATTTTATTCAAAACGACCAAAAATTTCTGATGACCTTTTTTTATGTTTTTTAAAACATTTTTTTTCGCGTCGCGCTTTTTCTAAACATTTTTTAGGAGAAAGTGGTCCCCGCCGAGAAAAAATTTTGAGAATTTGGATGGATCTCTTAAAAGATTTGTCAAAAAATGATAGAATTCGATTAAAGGCTTACACATTGGTTTTTTATGATTTGAATTAATACATTGTTTTTGATATAATTACATAATCTAAAATTCGAAAATCACTCAAAATATAAAAATTATGGGTAAGTTTATTTTTTTATCCTTTAAAAATATTTTAACAATTGAATTAATTGTAAAGCTTTATATAGATCGGCAGCGGAGACTTTTCTCTATTTAATATATTTTATATGAGATTTTTATCTAGATTTTAAAGGGTTTTTTTATAGATGCAGCACAGCAAAATATGAGCTAAAGCGGCTTGACGCTGATCGGGTTGGTTCTTATTAGAGAGAAGAAAAAAATTATATATATATATATATATTGTAATTTAAAATTTACACATATTTATTATTATAATTTATTCCAATGGACAGCGAATCATAAAGCCGAAATCAAAACTCGAACACAAATAAGCAGAAATTGTCGAACCATTAATTTTGTGCCTTCATAATGTTTTTTACTGATAGGACTCCAAATGCCTTCCGGGCCCAATTTCGAAAATAATTTGTTAAATTTTGATTTTTAATTTCTTTCATCAAGGGCCGTGTGCAAGAGATGCGCGGAATCCACTTGGACTTGAAAAGCGGTGAAAGAACGCAGCGGCGCCGATTTGGTGACTACGAATTCGAAATAGAAAATGACGTGCTGTTTTGGCAACCGACCGATTTAGGCACAATTGATGAATATGGAAAATCGAATGCTAAAACTTATTAATATTTTTTCTTTATATTTGCTTACTGAATTGAATTGCATTGGATTTGTTTTTTTATATATCAAAAATTAAATACAGAACTTTTATCAGAATAAATTTAGTCTAATAAATTTTGAAACATTATTTAAGTATTTATTTATTTTTTATTGGAAGAAACTAACCAAATCTGTTCGAAGATCATCGAAATGTGCACATTTTGACCGTTTGATCGTATGGAATTGGCAATTTATTGTTTTGGCAACCGACCGATTTAGGCACAATTGATGAATATGGAAAATCGAATGCTGAAAAGTATTAATATTTTTTCTTTATATTTGCTTATTGGATTGAATTGCCAATGGATTTGTTTTTTATCGTGGTGAGTCGATCCAAAAAAAAACTCATTGATTGATTGGTCATTTTTCGGAAGCCGATCGCACCACTTTCGGGGCACCAAAAATGCCTGATCCGGAATATCAATCGCGTCCGGCTGTGTCTTCTACAAATGGAGCAAATTGGCGAGATCTGATGTGAAAAATTGAAAATTAAAAAATTTGAAAATGACTTGCGTCCTGTCGTACATTAGTGTTAACCGGCGGACGGCACCATGATTTTGTGAATCGAATAATTAAATTGATTTATTTAATTTTATCAATCACTGAGTTTTTTTGGATCGCCCACACTGAGTTTTTTTTTGATTAAATTTAGTTTAATAAATCTTGAAAAATTATTTAAATATTTATTTTTTTATTGGAAGAAACTAACCATCTCTGTTCGAAGATCACCGAAATGTGCACATTTTGACCGTTTGATCGTATGGGCAGAATTAAAAAGTCGCTCTAAATCGAATACTGTTCGGAGAAAATGCTATTTTTGGGCTTCTCTCGTCATAACTAAGCCGCAAAAAAAAATAGTTTAAAAACTAAAAATCCGGGCACTACATATTTATAAATCATTTAAATAATTCAAACAAATTTGAAATTTAACAATTTCATACACTTTAAGCGAAGCGCAAACTCAAGCTTGAATAATCGAAGAAATTTGAGGCCGAGAAAAGGTCCGTGCCGATAAGCATCGAAAATTGCGATGTCAATTTGATTTTATCATTTTTTGAAGAAATTTATCTGTTTTAAAATTACGTTTTATAACTAGGGCTCCAATTTATAGTTGCTAAAAACTGCCAAAATAATTAGTTTTTAATTTCTAAAAAAACCCCAAAATAGTTACTAAAAATGGGTAAATAGGCTCTAAAAAGTTACGAATTTGGGGGTGTAAAATCGAAAATTTTCTTCAAAAAGCAAAAATATTATGCCAAACCATTAATGAGATACATAATTTTCAAAAATGAAAAATTATCGTCAATAAATTAATTAAATTAATTTTGGAGATGAATTTTTGAGAAATTTTTCATTTCTTAGGGGTGTGTTCTTGAAAAAATTTTCTGGTCGATTAAAAGTTGTGGCCTAAGAAACTGAGGATGATCATTGATTGGACGCCTAAAGGGTCCTTTTCCATTTAGGGGCCACACATTAAACTTTAAAAAACTCAATAAAGAGTTCGCTAAATATCCAAAAACAGCGCTTCAGCAATTTGTGAGCCATAAAAGCAACAGTTTAGGCTAAAAATCATCGAATGGATACGTTTGGCATTTTTTGCAGTGTTCACGATAAAAGATATGAAAAGTCAAAAATCTGCAGCAGCGTTACGGTATTTTATCCCCCCCCCGCCCCCTCTGAATTTGAACCCCCCTCTGTATTACAACTCCCCTTTTGAGGGGGGTTTTAAAATAGAACCCCCGGGGGTTCAAATACCGTAAGTACTGTAAATCCGTTTTTGAATTGGTTCAAGTGCGGAAAGATTGATAGAATGGGGAACTATTTTTCATAAACAAAAATCTTAACCCTACCAATAACTGGCCGAATTCCAAAGGATTACATATATATTTTATACACACATACAAATTATTCCACACACAAACCGAATTGGCAGCATACAACACAATACTACACATGTAATATGGTAACATATACAGGAAATGAATGAATGAACACATCAAAAATGGGGGACACAAATATCACACGACAGACAGTTAAATGTGAAATTCTTCGTCCATTATTATCGAATGCCATCGCCGTCCGTCCGTCCGTCACTCAAATTCGCTCATCATGTCCGGTGGCGTCGGCAGGAAGACTTGCTCCGGTTGCTGCTGCCCAGAAGTTCCGCCAGGCGCGGCGCCCTGTCTCGTCGGGTTGTCGCTGGTCCCCGCTCCGTTCGGCTCGTCCTCATCCTGTAAAGAAGGGAATGATTTTTTTTTTTTAATTTGCCACGGCAAAAGCATCGCTACCTTCTTTGCAGCACATCCGCAGCATTGCGTGATGATGACCACAATTGAAGCGGCGACGACGAGAATCAGCTGGACAGAGGGAGCAATGCGAAGAGCACCATGGCGCGCGTTGATGATCAGCAGATAGATGGGTTGATTGTGCAGTGAAACTGGGGATTTTGGCTGAAAAAATGGGCAAATCAGGGTAATGGTTACTTTTACTGGTCCCAAAAAAATAAAATAAATAAGGCGGTTTTTTACGATTTTTTGCTCCACTCGGGGGTTGTTGGGGCCCCTGATCACGAATATGACATCCATTTCGACCAATTCCTAAACTCGGACCTGAATTCGAACAAAAAATCGGAAGTTCGAATTTTCGAAATTTAGATTTATATTTCGAAAACGGCTGAAATACACGGAAACAAACTGAAAGTCATCATTACTGTAAAAAGATAACATAAGCCTTTTTTAGACGAAAAATTCGAATTTTGTAAAAATGTGAACTTCCGATTTTTTGCTCGAATTCAGGTTCCAGTTTCGGAATTGCTCGAAATGGATGTCATAATCTTAACCAACGACCCCGATAAGCTTATATAAGATTTTATGGCTATATTTAAAAAAAATATGAAAATTACTTGTTGAAAAATCTTAGACTTGATGAAAAATCATAGATTTGATGAAGTCACATGACAAATCTAAGTCATATTCGTGATCAAAAATCTATTTGGATCAGAGGCAAAGCTTTTGAACCGGTCAATCTGCGGAAAATGAACAGAATGAGGGGTACAATTTTCATAAATTGTTCAGTACGAACGACTAACCACTTGGCCAAGTGGTTAGTCGTTCGGACTCAACAAAAAGGAAAATAAGTTTTAGGGGTCAAAAATAAGGACATTTTTTAAAACATGTTTCCACAACTTTAAATCGCATTTTTATTCAACAAAATCAAGAATTAGCAACATATTTCTCTCCGCCAACTATTTTTCTGAACAATTCCGACTTAGAAATGAGAAATTTATACATTTCCTTAAAATCAATTTTAAGATTTTAACAATTTTGTCGAAAACATAAGCAATTGGTAATTTCAGTGCATTTAGAATCAAAGAAAAAAAAATCAGATTTTTAACAATTATTTTCGGCGCGTTTTTCCGAAAAATTTTTTGGGTATGGGTGAGGGAAGAGCGTCCGGCGGTGCCGATAGGCGCCGCCGGGAAAATTTTTTGAAAATTTAATGCAATTTGTTAACAAGTTCTGTCCAAAAATGACAAAACTACGATTTTGAGTCAATTTTTTTAAAGAGAATAAGAAACCGCCGAGAGAAAAATTTGAATATTTAACTGAATCTTGTTAAGATTTTGCATATTAATTCGCTTCAAAAAACATTTCTTTCAAAAATTATCATTTAAAAATCTAAATTTCTCTCTGAATCCAAAAAATAAGTACAAAATAAGTACATTGTGCTCAAATAAGTACAATACTTACAAATAAGTACATTTTAAATTTATAAGTTTTGGACCCTCCAATTTTTGTTCGCACTGAAAACAAATTATTATTTTTTCGACAGTAAGTGCGAATGTTTTGTTTTGTAAATCAGGAAGTGTCTGACCAGGATTTGCGTCTGCCGAACTTTGTCTCTTTGTTTCCTTTTACTAGGCTTTCTTTCTTAAACACTTTGTTTAAATTAGGGTTAAACCCGGACGCGGAATTGCAAGTTTCGTTTTGTTGAACTCCAAATTGGATGAGAGGGTGCTATGCCGAAGTGACAAAAGTATGGGTGTTTGTAATAATTAACTTTAATTATTATTTTAATTTATTTGCTAAGTAATTAAGCATAACTTAGCTTAAACTTAATAAATTAATGCAATTTAGTATTTAGCGACAGCTCGAAGCATCCCTACTACTTATGTAATTTTGAAAAAATTCGTAAAAATTTACAAAAAGTTGTAGGCAAAAAAGTTCGAAAAATTTTGACTCAACAGTTTTGACCCTAACTTTTCTGAAACTTGATAAAATTTTTTCAAATTTAACAGAATAATAGAGTAATCTTTGGGCTAGCTATCTTTTCAGATCAAGTGCGGGTGAATTAATTTAAGTTTGAACAATTTTTATGCATTTAAATGACCTTACATTTTTTGGATGACCATAAAAATATGACACTATTAATTCCTCGAATTCCGAAGGATTACCAACAAAAAGATACAAAAACATTCATCAATTCCCTTTTCATGACTATAAAAATGTTTGTTTTTTCGATTTGCCTCGCATTTGAAAAAAAAACAAAAGTTTCTAACGCTAATAATTCTGCAATTATTCCTTCCCTTTGTGACGACGCAATCATTCGGAATTCGGCAGCAAATTGTGCTAATTGCCACAAAAATGAACAGACGGTAATGAATTTTTGAAAAGTCACATAAATACCTCATTTATTTAACTAAACTGTTTTCCCACAATTTCAGTTGGGTGTGTAACGACGTTTGGATGGACATTTTCCCATCCTTTGACCATGCCCAACTCGGCCTCAAATTGGCATTGCTTTCGCCACGTTTCAATTCGCTGGTGGACAAACATTTCGATGGCAAAAGAGAATTGACAATTTGGAGATCAATCGCAATTCGCAAGGACAAAGGACCAGAACCGAAACTGTCTGTACAGATGGATGACAATTTTGTGGAATTTCCGTTGCCCAAACGTCCGTTGCCCAGCAAAATTCGCTTTGAATCCCTTCTGATTAGGTCATTCAAAATCAGAGGAGCTATGAGAATAAAAGCTTTCTTCCCATTTTCAGGTACATTGATCATTCCGTCATCGCTTTTCTTCGTTCAAATCACCAAATTTTCGAAAAAAGAGGCACCAATTTACATTTTTGGATTCCAGCATCACACAACTCGGATGGCCAGCGGATTTGGGATGTTTTGGCCCGTGAAATTTGGCCAATTTTTTCGGCAAACATTCGCTGTTTGCGCTTTCTCGGTGGTGATGATTTGGACAATTTGCTTCGTCTCATTTCGCCGACAATTCTCATTGATCTCAACATTGATTCAATCTATTCCGGTGATTTGTTGCCCGCTGCGATTGGTGATGAATTTGATGGGCCAAATTCAACAATTTCTGCTGGCCAAGTTCTGTCCCAAATGGTTGCACTCTCCGCGAAAAGATGGCCAACCCAAGCGATTGCGTTGCGAAGGCTACAAGAAACAAACGGACTTCGATTGGATCAACAATTTCAAGGAGGTGTGGCCACACATTTTCGACAAATCACTGATTTTTTGTTTTTCAAATTGTTTAGCATTTTCTTCGTGCCAATGCCATTTCTTCCGTCAGTTACGAAATTCTTTTTACTGTTCATGTGCCGTCTATGCCAATGGTGCCATTTGAATTGGAGAACGAATGGACAATGGAAAAGCTGACATTGGCCAAAGCAAAGAAAAATGAATGGGACAACTGTTGGATAATGAAACGATGCAAAATTATTGGGAAGGCCGCGGCTGTTCAGCTTCAGAAAGATGAAAATTGTAACAATGTGTCCATTTGGCTTTTTATTGCCATTAATTGCATTGGGTGAGCAATTAAAAAAGCATTTAACTTTGTTTAGATAATTAAAATTGCGCCTAATTTAGGCCATTGTCTCCGCCACTGGCAGAAGTGGAAGAAGAAGCCGGACAAAGCATCACAAATGGGCCATCTTCTGCTGACAATTAGTGACGGACGAACGAACAAAATCAGTGATCAACAGCCGCAGAAGAAGAAATGAATTAATTAAGAAATGATCGATCATAATTGATTAGTGATAAAATGCATAGGTATTTATGAAGAAAAACCTCTCAATTTCGGTAAATAAATCGGATGTATAAAAACGGCCGTATGTACTTGTCACAATAACCCGGCAACTTAATTTGAATTGTTAGCTAAATATGATGGGTAAAAGTCGGGATCATTGGTCCCATAAAAAAGGGTCAAAAATGCTCGTTTTGAGCGATAATTCAAATTTGAAAACTTGGGATTTACTGGGATTACAGCTTTATTGTCCCAATACATTCATACAACATATATTTATGTACACATAATGATTGGGTGTTGCATTGGAGCACATACAAATACAATACAATAATATAGGACGTACATATTATATCATTACAACAATTACAATAATTTGATCACTGATATGGACTTGCGCATATAGCTTATCACGGACAACAGATCAGAGGGTGATAAAGCACATACAAATGATATAATTTAGGGGGGGCGGGAAACAGCGTGATATTGGGGGGGATCAGCAGCAGCAGTTAGAAGGGGAGAAGCGTTTGTTGCTCGAATTCCATCGTTCGTTCATCCACGGGGTGCGGCCGTCCTCGAGTCGATCATTGTTCACCGCTGGAGCTCTTCGACGCTTTCTGCTTCTTGTCCTTCTTGGAGCCGCCGCCCGCCGATGCCCTGGCCCCTTTGGCGGTGTAAATCATGCCACAGTACTGAAAAAGAAGTGGGAAAACAAATTAGACACAAAATGAACAACGAACAGAGAGACTTGGAAGATGGCCCAACTAAACCAATTTTATGATCCATGGACGAAATTTGGGGTTTTTCGGGACCGAATTTGATCAAAATGAACGTTGTATACTTTAATGGCACTTCTGCAAAGCCTCTAACTCAATTTTCGAGTTTTAAATTTCGAGTTAGATTCCCACACCAAGCTAAAAGTGCACTGAAAAGTGAACCACAAATCATTTTTCGTACTTTTATGAGTCTTGAATTATCATGTATGAGAAAGCTCAATCCCGAGATGCTTAAAACAACAAATTTTGGGTTATTTTTACATGATTTTTTTTTGTATTTTTCGTGCCTTTGGCGTTTTTCATGCCTTTTGTGAATTTTTGACAAATGGAAAATAGGCACTAAAAACCTTGACTAATTTTAAATTTTTTGAAATTAGCAAGCTAATAAAGCAATTCAAGGGCTATCGTATTATACCAATATTGTGCAATTTAATTATGTCTGAGAAAATTTATGAGTTGATTTAGCCAAAATCTAGCAAATTTTGCACTTTTCGTCGATCGACCAACCACGACAAAAAACATTCATCAATCCCTTTTCATGACTATAAAAATGTTTATTTTTTCGATTTGCCTGGCATTTGAAAAAAAATAAAAGTTTCTAACGCAATAATTCTGCAATTATTCCTTCCCTTTGTGACGACATCATTCGGAACTCGACCAAATTGTGCTAATTGCCACAAAATGAATCGACGGTAAAGGATTTAAAAGTCAAAAATTCGTCATTTATTTAGCTAAACTGTTTTCACATTTCAGTTGGGTGTGTAATGACGTTTGGATGGACATTTTGCCCTGTTTTAACCGTCCTCAACTCGGCCTCAAATTGGCACTTCTTTCGCCACGTTTCAATGCGTTGGTGGACAAACATTTCGATGGCAAAAAAGAATTGACAATTTGGAGAACGATCGAAATTCACAAAGACAACGGAACTGAACCGAAACTGTCTGTATGGTTCGATGACGGATTTGTGGAATTTCCGTTGCTCGATTATTCGTTGCACAGCAAAATTCGCTTTGATTACATTCAGATTAGGTAAATGAAAATCAAAATTATCGCAATAAAAAGCATTCTTTCCATTTTCAGTTACATCGATCACTCCGTCATCGCTTTTCTTCGTGCCAATCGCCAAATTTTCGACAAAAGAGGCACCAATTTTGACTTGTGGATTCCATCATCACACAACTCGGATTTGCAGCCAATTTGGGATGTTTTTGTTCGTGAAATTTGGCCCATTTTTTCAACAAACATTCGCCACTTGGACTTTAACGATGGTGATCATTTGGACAATTTGCGTCGTCTGCACTTCGTCCGACAATTCTCACTGAGCTCAACCAACTGAATTCAATCGATTCCGATTATTTGTTGCCCGATCCAATTGGTGATTTTGATGTGCCAACTTCACCAATTTCTGCTGGCCAAGTTCTGTCCAAATGGTTGCACTCTCCGAGAAAAGATGGCATGCCGAAGCGATTGCGTTGCGAAGATTACAACGAACAAGCGAACTTTTGTATCAACAATTTCAAGGAGGTGTGGCCATAATTACGACAAATCACTGATTTTTGTTTTCAAATTGTTTAGCATTTTCTTCGTGCCAATGCCATTTCTTCCGTCAGTTACGAAATTCATTTTTATGTTCGTGTGCCGACAATGCTAATGATGCCGTTTGAATTGGTAAACGAATGGACAAAGGAAAAGCTGACATTGGCCAAAACAAAGGAATTGGACAACAATTGGATAATGAAGCGATGCAAAATTATTGGCGAGACCGCGGCGGTGGTTCAACAGCAAAAGAAGATAGATGAAAACCGGGACGATTTGAATAATGTGTTCTTTTTGCTTTTTAGTGCCAATGATTGCATTGGGTGAGCAATTAAAAAAAGGCATTTATTTTGTTTAATAATTCAAATTGCGCCTAATTTAGGCCATTGTCTCCGCCACCGGAAAAAGAAGATAAAGCCGGACAAAGCATCACAAATGGGCCGTCTTCTGTTGACAATGAGTGACGGACAAAACAACAAAATCAATGATCAGCCGCAGAAGAAATGAATTAATTAATTAAGAAATGATCGATCAATCATAATTCAAATCACTGATCAAATGCATTTTTTGAAGAAAAACCTCTCAAATATATGAAAATCGGATGTATAAACCGTTGATTTTATCAAGTATTATAAAAAAATTGAATTGCAGCCAAGCGGGCTCGAACCACAGACCCCCATCTCAAGGGCAAAAAAAAGTAAAAAACTAAAATTTGACTTCTCCCGACAATAAACATCTTATTCGAAAAGCTCTTTGAGCTCTACAACATCCGTCTATGCATTTTTTACGTCCGAATAATTTTCGTAAATTTTTGTTTGAAAAATCAATTACTTGACCAAAAATCATAGATAAAATTAATGAAATTAAAAAAACGGTTTTTTCATATTTTTGTTGTCATTTGTTTAGTCTGCCGTTTTAGTCTGGCCAGTTGTTTTTGCCCATAACTCTTACAAATGTTTTTTTTGTCAATTATAAATACGGGAAAAACTTAAAATATGGAGAAAATCCTTGTGATAACTGGCCTAATTCCAAAGGATTACATATATACACAGTATTATCTACATACAAATATACACATTATTCCATATACAACTCGAATTCGCAGCATACAACACAATATTAGACATGTGGTGGTAACATACACAGGAAATGAATGAATGAACACATCAAAAATGGGGGACACAAATATCACATGACAGACAATTAAATGTGAAATTCTTCGTCCATTATTATCGAATGCCATCGCCGTCCGTCGCGTTCATTCATTGCGCATCACCACGTTGTGTAATGTTCTCCTCCCGACGGCACTGTCGTCGTCTTCAATTTTGTCTGGTCTCCTCCTCCGAGCATTGTCGTCGTCTTCAATTTTGTCTGGTCTCCTCCTCCGAGCATTGTCGTCGTCTTCAATTTTGTCTGGGCCCCGCCTCGTTCCATTGTTGATGGTCGTGATGGTCCAATTGAGCGTAAGCTTTCTGGCATCAGCATTCGAAACGAGAACGGCTGCTTCGTCTTCGTTGTTGGCATCTTGGACATCATTCCGCTCGGCACCGCCGTGATCCCACCACCACCGCCTCGTCCTCCACGACCATGGCCATGTCCAGCAGTTGAGGGCGGCGGCCAGTCCATCATCGAATCCGTTGGTCCCTGCCGCGATTTGTAGTAACTGCTTGGCACTGCTGTCGAAAGCTCATCGTTGTCATGGTTGGCACGGCGTTTACGGCACAGACAGCAAATCACAACAATGGCACACAAAACAACGAGGCTGAAAAAGGGGGAAAACGGGAGAATGATTGTGATTTATGATGGCATTGGCAAAAGAAAAGCCGTGGAAAACTCACACGAGCAAAACTGAGACACCAATGATGATCCATAGCTTGACACTGAGACCAGCAAATTCGTTTGTCGAAGTCTTCTCACCGGTTTGGGGCTTAACACGAGTCGGCGCACTGAAAAAATGGGAAAATCAGAAAACGAAATTGAGGCGACTCTATTGCAGTTTTACCGACCTTAAAAATTTGACGGAAATAAAATTGAAGGAAATTCAAAAACCCGATTTTTTCACATTTTTTGATGTTATTTGTTTTGAACTTGGAGAAAATTAAAATTTCTTGAAGGTCGTGGAAAATGCAATAGAAAATCCGCCGTTTGGGCTGTTGTTTTTTTGTTTACCCGTGGCAACAGTTGAAAATGATCAGAGCAATGAACAACAGACGGAGGGCATTTTGAAGGACAGTGGAGGACATAGTGGCAGAAATGTGAATGAATGTTAATACATAAAAATGGGGGAGACGAAGGCACTTTTATAGCGGAGGAAAAAAGGGATTTAGCAAAAGCAAATTTTGAAAAATTTATTACGGATTAAATTTATTTGTTCGAATTCAGGTCCCGGGGTTCGTAATTGGTCGAAATATACCTATGTCATATTCATGCTTGGCGAGTCTGAAAACCTCGGAAAACATGTTTTAGTATGATTTTCGAAAAGAAAAAAAAATTTGCGAAAAATGAGGGAGGGAAACAAAGTTTTGTATAAAAGGACAATTTTTCACGAATGCGAATCATTTGCCCAATAAATTTGCTATTCAATCCTTTTTATTCCCCGCCATTTTCTGCCCAAATTTTCGTCATCGCCGCCGCTAACAACAACGTAATTCAATGTCTTCGTCAACAAATGATGATGGAGCCCAAAACAACGCCAACCCCAACAACACGCATTCGCCTGCTGGTCGTTCATGCAACTCGCACACCATGGCCATTCTGACGCCGATCAAAGGACAACCGACGGAACAATCGCTGCAGCAGCACAACCACAGCAGCAGCAGCAACAACAACCGACGCAACACGTGCCCATCCAGCGGGAAGACATCGCAACACAGACGGACCAACAATCGGCGGATGAAGAAGCGGCGACAACACCAGCACTATTAGCAGCAGCGGTGACGCAGGCGCAACATCAGCCGAAGCAGCAGCAGCAACCGCCGCCACAAGCGACCACCACCAATTCGACAACACCGCAACCACCGCCAACGCCAACAGTGGAGACGAGCAACAACAACAACAAACGGTAGAGTTTTGGGTGCCATTGGACGGGGAGGGGGAGAGGATGCCGTGATGAAAATGCCATTTTTAGACATTCCAAATTCTGCGGATTTAACTAGGAAACACTAACCAACGTTTTTAGCGAAATTTTTTCTAAAGTTTTCGTTCCACTGATTTCAGAGTTTGGCCCTCTCCTCCCTTTGAATTCGTGGCATTTTCTCACTTTCTCGAGAAAACAGAAATGACGGCAAATAAATTTCACCTGCTTTTCAGTGATCCAAATGTGATGGTGGACGACCAGCAGCAGCAACAACAGCCGAAACAACAGCAGATGGTGCCGCCGCCTTCTCCACAGCAAAACAACGGACAAACGGTGCGCAAAGTCAAATCGGCGAAGGATCTGCGCCCTGAAGAAGTGCTGAAACTGTCGATTGTCGATGCGTTGGTGGTGCAGCCCAAACAACGACAACAGCAGAACAACAACGGCAACAACAACGACGGCACGGGCAACGGACATGGCGGAGGCCTTCGCAGGCAAAAAAAAATTGAAATCATTTTGTCACCCTCCCCCATTTTCCCCTCTTTTCAGGTCAATTTCGGTGATCGGTGACAATTGGTTGTCCTACGATTGGGTTGAAAGTGATCAGACGGTGGACCAAATTGAGTAAAATTCATTCATTTCAAATTGTTTGGCACTTTTTAATGCTTTTCCCCCTGTTTAAGCATTCAGCAAGAGCAGCCGATCATCGACGATCCCAACAACGACGTCAACGCGGATGAGGAGGGATTGATTGACCAAATCAGCGGTGCGGTCGCTTCACTGTCCACAATCAACCTTGGCCCTGTGTACACCGCTGTTGGCAACGGGTGGGACTTCTTTGGACACCTGTGGCAGTATCGGGTGAGCCAAAAATGCCAAATTTGACGGATTATTGGACGGTTTAATGGATTTCCCCCTCCCTTTTAGCTCTTCCGCTTCGCCTTCATCCTTCTGTGCATCTACTTTGGCATGGGCTTCATGGAACGGTTGGCTGTCGCGATGATCGCCGCATGCGTCCGCTGGGCTTGGCCACCGGTGCACTTCATGCTCGGCTCGTCACGGGGAACGCTGTTCTATTTGACGGACTGGTTCGCATGGATGGACGACTTTTTGTCAAGTTGGGTGTGCGACATGGCCAACAGGTACGGTGTGGTGGGGATGTGCATACAGTACCCCTAACTTTATCCCCATTTTCAGATACTGTCATGAATACGGTGTGATGTGCGACAGTCAGTGTTCCTTTGTCGGCCGGACGCAGCGCGCAGCTTTCTTCACCGGACGTCGCTTCTGACGGATGAAACGCGAGATGAAATGAATTTTGATAACCATTTTTGATGGCGACATTGATGTGTATGTAATGTATATTCTGTCTATTATGGTTTTGCTGTTTGAGTACGTACGTGTATATTGTATATGTACTGTATTGTATTTTGTATCCGTAGGGCATATTCAATTCCAATTTTAACGCCTAATTTTGTATAGTCATGTTGTGTTTGCGTTGTTCATAAACTGTTAAATTATATGTGTTCATTTTTATCAGTAGGGCTATAAACTATTTTTTAGGTGTTTTTTGTGACTTTTTGGCGATTTTTACTTTTTAGTCAAATTTTTGGAGATTTTTTGTGACAAATTCCCAGCCCTATTCATGACTAGGGATGATTTTTTAGGTAAATATTGATCATATGGCCACAGAACCGAAAATGGCCAAATTCGTCTCTGTTTTTTTTTTGGTTTTAAGGGTCGCAGAATCTGACATTAGTTCCGACCTATGTCGAACCCCGAAACCGGATTCGGGCAAAAGTCAAATTTAGACGACCAATTCATTGTAACTGTGCTGTGTAGTTCCGAAATAAAGTGCTTATGGGTTTTGGGGCCGGAGAATACAGTTCCTAGGCTTCAGTTACCTCCGTATCTTTTCCCTCTGAAATTTTTTTAAAGTTCTATTTACTTTCCGGGCATTTTTTTGGCTTCGGATAAATCAAAAAGAAATTTTTTTCTGAACCAAATATTTTTGACGTAACTGGCCCCTTAAGTACTAACAAATGAGATGCAACTGGCCCGTTCCGAAATACCTAGGTGCTAAATTTGAAGATGCCAAAACAAAATAGGTGCTAACCCAACCCCCCTTCAATCCCTTTTCAAACCTATAAAATGTTTGTTTTTTCAATTTGCCTCGCATTTGAAAAAAAGAAAAGAAAAGTTCCTACGCAATAATTCTGCATTTATTCCTTCCCTTTGTGACGACGCCATCATTCGGAACTCGGCCAAATTGTGCTCTAATTGCAACAAAAATGAACCGACGGTAATAATGAATTTTTAAAAGTCACACAAATTCGTCATTTATTTAACTAAACTGTTTTCGCACAATTTCAGTTGGATTTGTAATGACGTTTGGATGGACATTTTCCCATCGTTTGACCGTCCTCAACTTGGCCTCAAATTGGCATTGCTTTCGCCACGTTTCAATGCGTTGGTGGACAAACATTTCGAAGGCAAAAGCGAATTGACAATTTGGAGACCAATCGCAATTCACAGGGGCAACGGACCAGAACCGAAACTATTTGTACGATTCGGTGAAAATTTTGTGGAATTTCCATTGCCCGACCGTCCATTCCCCAGCAAAAGTCGCTTCAAATGCCTTCAGATTAGGTCAGTCAACATCATAGCTTTATGGCCATAAAAGCATTTATTCTATTTTCAGTTACATTGATCGCTCTGTCATCGCTTTTCTTTGTGACAATCACCAAATTTTCGACAAAAAAGGCACCAATTTACAATTGTGGATTCCATCATCACACAACACGGATGAGCAGCCAATTTGGGATGTTTTGACCCGTGAAATTTGGCCAATTATTTCGTCAAATATTCGCCGCTTGCGCTTTAACGATGGTCATCATTTGGACAATTTGCTTCGTCTGATTTCGTCGACAATTCTCACCGATCTCAACCAATTGAATTCAATCTATTCCGGTCGTCTGTTTCCCGCTGCGATTGGTGAAGATTTTGACGGGCCAAATGCAACAATTTCTGCTGGCCAAGCATTGTCCAAATGGTTGCACTCTCCGAGAAAAGATGGCCAACCAAAGCGATTGTGTTGCAATGGTAATAACGAACAAGCGAACTTCGATTGGATCAACAATTTCAAGGAGGTGTGGTCCCATATTTTCGACAAATGACTGATTTTTGTTTTCAAATTGTTTAGCATTTTCTCCGTGCCAATGCCATTTCTTCCGTCAGTTACGAAATTCTTTTTACTGTTCATGTGCCGTCTATGCCAATGGTGCCATTTGAATTGGAGAACGAATGGACAAAGGAAAAGCTGACATTGGCCAAAGCAAAGAAAAATGAATGGGACAATCGATGGATAATGAAACGATGCAAAATTATTGGGGAAACTGCGGCAGTTCACTGGGAAGACGGAAATTGGGACAACAATTGTAACAATGTGTTCTTTTGGCTTGATAGTGACACTAATTGCATCGGGTGAGCAATTAAAAAGGACATTTGATTTTGCTTAAATAATTAAAATTGCGCCTAATTAAGGCCATTATCTCCGCCACCGGAAGAAGAAGAAAAAGCCGGACAAAGCATCACAAATGGTCTATCTTCTTCTGACAAATGAGTGACGGACAAAACAACAAAATCAGTGATCAGCCGCAGAAGAAGAAATGAATTAATTAAGAAATGACCGACCGATCATATTTCTTTCATCAGTAATAAAAAAAATGTATTATAATTGGATGTATAAAAACGGCCGCAATAAAATTGTGTTTTATAAATTTTCAGGGCGGTGAGTACGATTTCTTACTTCCATTTCAAAAATTGTCTCCACATGTACTGTATGTACTTCTCACAATAAGCTCGGCAAACTTGATTTAAATTGTTAGCTAAATATGCTGTGATTAATTTGTTGATGACCCTACTTAATTGGGTTAGGGCAATGCCTTAATTTAGTAGGGCATCCAATTAGGTAAAGTAAGTGCATATATTTTTTCCTGGAATGTGGGAGGCCTGAAACGGACGAATGACAAGTTTTAGCTTGATAGGATGGATTTTTGTATCCATATTTCACTGGTGAATTGTCCTCATTACAGCTACTGTTGAATTTTAAGATTCTTTGGTCTTGAAAATAAGAATTGTCATATTTGCGTCCATCCCAGGGGGGGGGGGGGGGGTGGGGTACTTACCAGGGATCGGCCAAATCGGAAAATAAAATGTTTTGGCTGAAAATTTTTTGCTGGTACCCCCCTAGACCTAGCCTCACCCAAATTTTCCAAAAATTTCGCTAAATTTTTTAAAAGATCCACAATTTTTTGAAGAAAATCTACTAAAATGTCTCAAAATTGCAAAATTTATCATTTTTTGACAAAATTCGTTAACAAATCGCATTAAACATGCAAAAATGTTCCCGGCGGCCGGCCCTATCACTGCCGAACCCCCTATTCCCCAAAAGTTTTTTGGAAAACCGCCGCAAAAAAAGTTGATGTGAAAAAAGGTCTGGGGGAGGTACCCCCCCCCCCCCCCCCCCAAGCCGAAATCCTGAGACCGTCCCTAGCCCATCCCCTGGGGAGACATTTACCAATCACCCGCACGGGGATTGGATTTGGGGGAAAAAGGAATAAGCAAAAATCCGGGCCCTGGATAAATGTGTGTGCTAAGTCGTTATTTAAAAAACCATCATTATGATTTGATTGAAAAATTATTTATAACTTACCGTATTTCCTGAATTAGTACCCCCCCCCCCTGAATTACAACCCCTCTTTTGAGGGAAGTTGAAAAATAGAACCCCCGGGGTACTAATTCAAGAAATACGGTAGCTTATAAGCAAGCAAATTTTTATTTTTTTCATATCATTCGATAGCACTGGTAATCCCATGGGCGCCCACTAGATAGAATACGCGTTCGGGGAAGGGCGAGAAGGATGCTCCCGATTAAATAGTTGGAGTTCGGGAAGGAAAATGGAATGGAAGAGAGCGGAAGTATGTGCTTGGGAAAGAGATTAAACGGATGTGATTAATTGGGCTCCCGGACAATCGGACAGTGGACAATCGGACAGTTGGACAATCGGACAGTGAGGACAATCGGACAGTGGACAATCGGACAGTTGGACAATCGGACAGTGAGGACAATCGGACAGAGGTGGACAATCGGACAGTGGACAATCCGACAGTAAAATGCATAAAAAAGATAAGAAAATGCCGTCGCCGGAGGGGACCGATTGTGCCATATGAAGAAAAAGGGAAAACAGGCAAATAAAAAAGTGCGAATGCAGTCTAAATATTATTTCGTTGCAAATTAGTTTGGGTTTGGCATTTCATAAACAACAGTTGCACATTTGATGAATATAAGCGCTTTTTCTTGCCATTACTCGCGCACAATGCCTTCTTGTGGATTATGGCACAATTTTTCCCCTCCGGCGACGGTATTTCTTATCTTTTTTATGCATTTTACTATCGAATTGTCCACTGTCCGATTGTCCACCTCTGTCCTATTGTCCTCACTGTCCGATTGTCCAACTGTCCGATTTTACACTGTCCAATTGTCCAGTCACGATTAATTGCGCTTTTTACATCATTCACTCGTGCATTTTCATTACTAAAGACCGGATTTTGCAGCATTTGCTGAAATTTTTTGCTAACTTGGGGTATGCTAATAAGCATGAAAAACGCATTTCTAACTTGGTTTGAGGCTTCGAAGTCCAACTTTTTCATGCTGACTTTTGCTTAAATTGGTATTTTCGTGCTTAATGCTGAGCAGGTAATTTTGGTGCTGAATTTAGCATTTTCGTGCTTATTTTTGTGCTTAATTGGCATTTTTTGTAAAATTTTCACTAAAACACCGCCTCTTAGCAATAAAAATGAAAAATTCACCTCTGATTTGAAATGTCAATTTTTGCTAAGAAAATATTAAATTCAGTGTGAAAAAAATGAGAATTTATTGTTAACTGATAAAAATTCTTGCCTAAAAATGATCAAATTTTTATGCTTTTTTCGATTTTTTTGTGCTGATTTTACCATTTTCATGCTGATTTCGTGCTGAATTTAGCATTTTTTGATGCTGAATTAAGTGCTTGCTTAATCATCATTTTTTGGTCTGAAAAATCCGATCTCTATTCATTAGATCACTCTCCTCGGGCGAGAAAGATTGTATTCTTTTGCCTTTTTTGCCCTTACCACAGCACTCAGTCGCGCAAATCAATTGTTAATCCCCCTAATTACCGTTCATCACTTCCTTTTCTGAAACTTGATAAAATTTTTTCAAATTTAACAGAATAATAGAGTAATCTTTGGGCTAGCTATCTTTTCAGATCAAGTGCGGGTGAATTAATTTAAGTTTGAACAATTTTTATGCATTTAAATGACCTTACATTTTTTGGATGACCATAAAAATATGACACTATTAATTGCTCGAATTCCGAAGGATTACCAACAAAAAGATACAAAAACATTCATCAATTCCCTTTTCATGGCTATAAAAATGTTTGTTTTTTCGTTTTGCTTCCCATTTGAAAAAAAATAAAAGTTTCAAACGCAATTATTCTTCCCTTTGTGACGACGCCATCATTCGGAACTCGGCTAATTGTGCTCTAATTGCCACAAAAATGAACCGACGGTAATTAATTTTTAAAAAGTCACAAATTCATCATTAATTTACTAAACTAAACTGTTTTCCCACAATTTCAGTTGGATTTGCAACGACGTTTGGATGGACATTTTCCCATCTTTTGACCATGCCCAACTCGGCCTCAAATTGGCATTGCTTTCGCCACGTTTCAATGCGTTGGTGGACAAACATTTCGATGGCAAAAGAGAATTGACAATTTGGAGAACGATCGAAATTCGTCGCAAATACAACGGACCAGAACTGAAACTGTCTGTACGGTTTTCTGTGTCATTTCCATTGCCCGACGACCGTCCGTTGCCCAGCAAAATCCGTTTTAATCAACTTTGGATTCAGTAATTAAAATCAGAGCTATTGCAATAAAAGCATTCATTCCATTTTCAGGTACATCGATCACTCCGTCATCGCTTTTCTTCGTTCAAATCAACAAATTTTCGATAAAAGAGGCACCAATTTACATTTGTGGATTCCTTCTTCACACAACATGGATGGCCAGCCAATTTGGGACATTTTTGTTCGTGAAATATGGCCAATTTTTTCGACAAACATTCGCCATTTGCGCTTTTACGATGATGATGATTTGGACCATTTGCTTCGTCTCATTTCGCCGACAATTCTCATCGATCTCAACCAATTGATTTCAATCCATTCATTTCGTTTGTTGCCCGCTGCGATTTATTTTGATGGGCCAAATTCAACTGCTGGCCAAGTTCTTTCCAAATGGTTGCACTCTCCGAGAAATGATGGCCAACCAAAGCGATTGCGTTGCGATGGTTACAACAAACAAGCGGACTACAATTGGATCAACAGTTTCAAGGAGGTGTGGCCATAATTTCGACAAATCACTGATTTTTGTTTTCCATCGTTTAGCAATTTCTCCGTGCCAATGCCATTTCTTCCGTCAGTTACGAAATTCGTTTTACTGTTAGTGTGTCGTCAATGCCAATGGTGCCATTTGAATTGGTGAACGAATGGACAAAGGAAAATCTGACATTGGCTAAAGCAAATGAAAATGACTTGGAGGATTGGATAATGAAGCGTTGCAAAATTGGGGAGACCGTGGCTGTTCAGCTTCAGAAAGATAAAAATTGTAACAGTGTGTTCTTTTGCCTTTTTAGTGACACTAATTGCATTGGGTGAGCAATTAAAAAAAGCATTTGATTTTTATTCGAATTTGGATTTTGCGCTTAATTAAGGCCATTGTCTCCGCCACCGGAAGAAGTGGAAGAAGAAGCGGGACAAAGCATCACAAATGGGTCGTCGTCTTCTGCTGGCAATGAATGACGGACAAAACAACAAAATCAATGATAAGCCGCAGAAGAAATTAATTAATTCCCAAATGATCGATCATAATTGATTTAGTGATAAAATGCATAGTTATTTATGGAAAAAAACAACTTCTTCTACAGATTTTCTCCAAAAAATTGCTAATTTAGAGGGGTCTTGAGTGGGGGGAGTGTAAGTCAAAGGTTTATGCCCCGTGTACCACGGTGCTCCCGGACATTCCGTCAGTAACTGATCCGGAACAAATTTATTTTTAAAACAAAAAATTGATTTAAATTTCTAAAAATGTGAACTAATAATTTGTGTTATGAAATAATCATTTTAAATGATAATTTCTCGTGCTGGTCAATTAATAGAAGTATTAAGTAACTAGAAATGTTCAAATGAGCGATCATAATTCATCAGTGATCAACTGTATTTTATGAAGAAAAACCTCTCAATTTCGGTAAATAATAAATCGGATGTATAAAAGGCGACATGAAGTTTGGGCACCAGAGGGAGAGATTTCAAAAAAATACCTAAAACAAGCTAAATAGTTAAAATCTAGTCAATTTAAGGACCCTTGTGCAAAAAATGTTTATATTTTCTTGAAATTAAAATTTTATGTATGGAAACCTGGAATATTACTATTTCGTCTATTCTTACAGCTGTTTAAACGTAGAGTTAAACGTGTACTAGTTTCTGTTTGGAGTTAGACCTGAATATCCGGCTTAGTTGCGCCCCGAAATGTCAAGAGACCCGTCTAATTCTATTTAAACTCAAAAATTTTTAGGCCTCGGAATTCCGATTTCCAAAAATTTTTGGGGCCTCGGAATACTTTCTCTGGTATGTATGACATTGATATAGAATGAATGGTAATGAGTTTATTTGAGTATTGAGTGAATATTCGTGAAAAAACTTTCGATTCCTAACTTGATTAAAATTTAAAATGCTTTTAATTAGATGGTTGCAATTTATAGACAATTAAAATATTTTTATTTTTGAAATCCCTCCCTCTGGTGCCCAAACTTTCCCCTCCCGTATAAAAACGGCCGCAATAAAATTGTTTTTATAAATTTTCAGGGCGGTGAATGCGATTTCCTATTTCCATTTTGAAAATTGTCTCCACATATATATTCATCTTTTCAAATCGAATGGTACTTGTTTCAGAGTTCTACAATGTCTCTTCAAAAGTACAACAAATTTTGTACACCTGCTGGAATGGGGCAGATCACTTGCTGAATTAAGCCGGTGATTAGTAGAGCAATCCAATTATAGGAAATCCATATTTTTTCCTTGACTGTGGGAGGCCTATTAAATAATAATCTAATAAATTATAAAATATATCTGGCTTTTTTTCAGTTTACACAACCAAAAAAAAAGACTCGACCATATAATAATTTGACAAATTCTTCAAAAAGCATCCAAATTACTCCCACCAATTCCATCAAATTGCCACCAACAAAGTTTACATAAATTAAACAGACAAAGTGTCAAACTTTGAAGCAAACGTATCGTCGCAAAAATTGTATTAAAAACATAAAAATTTTCTTCTGCGGTTCTCTGTTGTACAGCAGTGTCATTCTCGCAGAAAGGTACCGTAGCCCTTTCTTCAGCACAACAGTAACCCTAGGACGTGCCAAAGATTTGTGTCTTCAGTCCCCTTTTATTGGTGTTTCGTTTTCCCGGCGGAAGACCAAAAAGAGGCGCTAAAAAATTTCAACAAATATTTCTTAATTCGCCATTTCATTAAAATTTTACCATTTAAATTAAACCATTTTTCGCTTTTTTTAAAAATACAATACTATCCATTAATTAATAATTTTAATTCATCAATTATTTCCCATTTCCCAGTTAATCGGCCCAAAAAATGCATAAAAAGTGTAAAAAAACAATTTGTGGAATTTGCTATGGCTTTTCAATGAGTGATTCATTAGTCAAAACTACCCTTTCGCCAATTCGCCCGTCCCCTCAAATCATTTTCTATCCATTTTTGTGGCCATTCACCCATCATAAATTTATAAATTTAATCATTTAATTACTTGGGGAATGGTGGACGGATACCTCCGAATCCTTCCGATGCCCGATTAATAGTGATTGCTCGAGACCGATAAATTCGAGACAAAACTAAAAAACGCAAGACTTTTCTCGAGACAAGACTAGACTCGAGCATCACTATAAATTAACTTTTTTTTGGTAAATGAGTAAATTTGGCGCATGTAATTTTTAGTGCCTCTAAATCTATGGCTTTTTAAGAAATTATTACACAAAATTTAAAAATAGACTTTTTCGGGAGTCGCGTGCAAATTTTTGTTAAAAACTTGATATATTGTTTTGAAATTGCTAATAGGACTATTTAAAGCATCCAAAAATCTCAATTTTTCTAAAAATGAATGTTCTGTGTGCCGTCGTCATTTTTGCCTTTTTTGTGCCGTCGTTGAGGGCGGCGTCATGAGAAAGGCGTCGAACAATGAACAGCCGATGACGGGTAAAAAAGACTTTAAAAGCTGAATTATTATAATAATTCTATTTTAAAAATTATTTCCAAAAAAATAAACAAAAAAAAAGTTTTTCGAATTAAAAATTAAATAAAAATTTATCTTTTTTAAAAATTTAGAAATCAAAATGGATGTCATGGTGGAGGCGATGATGCCAAAGCATCGCGCAAAGGTAAAAGAATTAAAATTTAAATGGACTGTGGGAGGGGAGGTAATTAATAAAATTTACAAGTTTAGAGATGCTTGGAGAATATGACAGCAGATGCCAGGGCTTTTGCTGAATGGGTAACGTTTGAAAGGATTAAAATTACCGTAAATACGCTATTTGAAGGCCCCCTCCAATTAAAGGCCCCTTTTTGGGCCTTCAAATAGAGCATTTACGGCAATCAAAAATAAAGTGGAGAGAATTTTTTATGAATAGTGAATGGTTTAGGTAGGCCCTCAATTTTGGGAATTGTCGCTGAAATGCGATGAATTGGATGAGGAACTGGTCCGCAAAAGGGGAGCTGAAATTTTGCAAAAGTGAGTTGTAGTAATCACAAAAATAAATTGAAAAAAAATAGAAAATTACAAATATAATCAAAATTGAAATAAAATAAATGGATTAAGAAAGGGCAATTAATTAGGATAATTAACTAATTGATACACCAATTGATCAACAGATACAACGCACTGGCGGAAGAGACAAAGAAATCATTGGAACCGTACCTTGCCTTTTTTTTATCTACGAGGTCAACAGTGGGATATTTATAAAATTTAAAATTGGCAAAATTTTTCTGAACGAAATTCACTCGGAATTTCAAGGATTAAATAATGGGCAATTAATTAATTAAAAATAGAAAATTTTTTACATTTCCCGTTTGAGGGGGACATTTTGCGGAGAAGGTGTTGTGCATGAATGCCGAGATAAAAAAATTGCGGAAGCAGAATGGCACAACGGGTGGAGGCCTGCAGCAGCAGGACACCAAGGAAATGCTGATGAAGGCAATTAACATGTGGTAATAATCATTTATGTAGATTAAAAACTTATTATTACAAAATGGCTTTTTTGGTGATTTCAAAAATTTTTGAGGTTTTCATTTTATGGGAGCCGTCCATTATGCCATCAAACGCTATAACAATTGAATTTGTCATCTAATTTAAATAAACTAGGTATGACGAAAGCGCTTGCCAATGTCTATTAGCCTGAAAATTTTCAAAAAACTTAGCCAAGACAACAATTAAACGTTATGGCCGAAAAACCACAAAAAGATAATTTTCCTGGCCGTTTTGGCGCCGCACAAAATATCTTTTTTTAGCCTAATATATAATTTTTTGAAATTTTGTAGACTTATAGACAACACTTCGACTCATAGATCGGTACTAATATTGCTTTATTTTGTTGTAAAGGAAAAAGTTACAACACTTTAAATTTGTGGCGTGCCAAAAGTCACGCGCCAAAGTGACCCCGACGACTCTGACGCCCCGTTTTACAGTATGCGTAAGATTCGGGTTCCAGTATGAGTTGGCCTACCGTAATAGTTTGGCGTTGTGTGCATTTGTTCAATATAAAAATATATAATATATTTTTTTAGCTTCGTTTGACTTGAGTGAAAATGAAGGAAGGAAGAGGATGAGAAGACAAATAATATTTGTGTAAAAAATAATGTTTAAAATCGAAAAATAATTAAATTTATAATTTGCAAAAATTTATACATAAAACTAGAAGATCAAAATAATAAAATGAAAAATACCCAGGTTTTTTTCAAAATGTCAAGCTCTAATAATTTCTGAAATGAAAAAAAAATATTGAAAAACAAAAATTTGACAAATAAAAAACTAAGGAAAAATCTCAAATAATTCCTGCTAGCTAGGGCTTCGTTTTAGGCACAAAAAATCGCGAAATAGGCACATAAAAGGCAAAAAAAAAAAGAAGAAAAATTGAGAAAGAATTTGAAAAATTGGCTAAATTTCAATAGATTTAAAATTTCTGTAAAAATAATTTTATAAGAGTACCGATAGCTCCATAATACATTTTTTTTATATTTGTTTGGACAATTTTCAGAAATCATGAAAAAGCATAATTGCCATAAATTATTTAAAAAAGTATAAAATGAAAGTTTTAGAATCTTTTTGAATTATTTTTAGGTAATTTTTTAAAATTAAAAGTTAAAAATGAATATTTGTACTAAAAAATGCGAAATATGTACAAAGCTCAAAAACCTTAACATTTTTTTGTATATAAATGCCGTTTTGGAATAGAACAGACACATTAATTCATTCTGTCTGTTCACACTCCTTGTCACCATTCTCCGATATCCGATCACTTTATCCATTTCAATTAATCTTTTTACTTTTCAATTAATCAAGTACTCCAATATACATTTTAATCTCTCAAATTCGTCAATTGTTAACCGCAACAAAAATGTCGCATAATCCAAACGAAGCGGATAAACAAATGGAAAAGCAAATGTAAATAATTTAAAAAAGGGCTTTTCTTTATTTCAAAATCAAATCCATTCGCTTTTCAGCTTCATCTCTGGCGACGGATGGCTTTGTGTGTTCGATCTGTTGCCCCCTCGTCAGCTTGGCCTCCAAATTGCGTTGATCAGCGACCGATTCGACTTCTATGTGGACGAGCATTTTAAGACGCGACGCCGAGCATTGGACTTCATCCGAATTTGGCGCAAAATTGGCGAGGAATGGCAAAAAGGAGATGGACATCATCGATGCGCGAGGTCAACCGTTACCAGTGCCGACCGAACCAATGCCAAACAAAGTGATCGGATTCAATGGGATCGTCATAAAGTAGAGTTGAGGCTGGACGATGGTCACCATTTTCAGGGCACGGCGACAAGAAATATCCAAGTGCCACCGAGACTCAGTCGTCCAACCTTGTACAAACACTCAGAAAACGCTATTCGCTAGAGGAAATTTAAGTGGATCATGTTTAGAAACTTTGTTCTAATAGGATGTAAATATTGGCATTGGACGACTGAGTCCCGGTGGCACTTCGACATTTCAGTCTCGGTTCCTTTAATTTGGTTCAAATTGTTGCTTCACTCTTTTATGGCATCATTCTTCCCCCGTTTTCAGTTACTTGGACCGCAATGTGATGGCATTTCTCCAATATTTTGGCCGTCTGTTCACCGCCTGTGGCACTTTGTCAATCAAAACGAATTGTGACCGCCTCTTGGAGTTTGTTCTGCGCAACATTCCGTCCTCTGCTCGTGTCCATGTCAATTCATCGTCTTCTTCTACTGATGATGGCCAACCGTTGCTGATCAAATGGCTGTGCTCGTCGTCCCCTCTGGCGCCGTCTGATGCTGGCATTTCGCCGCCCAAAGTGCTCTCATTGCAAGCCAATGACTTGGACGAATGGATACCAAAGCGGATTAATGAAATCAAAACGGTGAGTTTTGATCACTTTTCACTTTGTTAATGATGTTCATTTGACTATTTCTCTCCCCCCAATTTTAGGCATTTCTCAATGCTTCTTCTCCGGCCAATTTCATCGTTGTCATTCGCGAGTCGTGGGCAGATTATATCTATTCGACACATGTGACGGGTGGGATTTTTGGTCACAATTTTTTTTTTGAAATAATGTTTTTTGTTTTTAGATTGGGACATTTCGCATTGGCACAACCAAAAGACTGGGGAGCAATTGACGTACAAACGGAGAGGGCATGATCGTCTTTTGCTGATCCGTTGTCCGATTTCGCGGGATGAGGACAAATGGGCCGAATGGGAGGGGATGGCAATTGCATGGTTTTTCGATGAGACAGTTTGGCTTGAGTATCCCGGTCATTGGTGGGACATTGGTGACAAGCGCAACCGTATCATTGTGTCAATTCCCGACGAATACACTCTCGGCGATTGGTAGGGAGGAATTTTTCCAATTGAAATTACAATAATTTTCGGCTTTTAGTTTTCTTGACGACGACCAAGCAGCATCAACAGAAGCAATTCCCGGTCCGAGTGGTCAACAGCAGCAGACGGAGTCGGCTTTGAACTGATGGATGATAATAATGACGACAGATGATGACGATGATAATTATAATGATGATTAGTATTTAATGATAATGATGTTTAGTGATCGTGAATATTGTGATCTTTGTGGCTGTTTTTTTTGTTTCGTTTCAACAAGTGAATTGCGCTTTTTTTCCGTTTTCTTTTTCAGCCAAATTGTGTGTACGGGGAGGGGGGTTTCTGGGTCGCTGGCTGATCGTGGATTTGACAAATCCATTCCAAACCCCGGACCCGAAATAGAACATTTTTTTCGAAATCACATTTATTTTTTGAATCATTCAATGAACTTTTTTTGGATTTAAAAAAGTGTCGGCACTTTTTTAATTAGGTAAAAAAATAAAAACCATAGGGGGCAAATTTTTTGTCCAATCCGCTGCGGAACCCGCAAATTCTAATTGCCAGCGATTTCTTTAGAAATTTTCTAAATTTTTTGGACCAAAAACTCCACTTTAAAAGAGGGCGCCGTTCTAATAAAGTTCATAGATTTATGGGAATAAAAGCATCATTCCATTTTCAGTTACATCGATCACTCCGTCATCGCTTTTCTTCGTTTAAATCACCAAATTTTCGACAAAAGAGGCACCAATTTACAATTTTCGATTCGATCATCAAACACCACGGATGATCAACGGATTTGGGACATTTTTGTTCGTGAAATTTGGCCAATTTTTTCGGCAAACATCCGCCACTAGGGCTTTCCCCGTGGTGATGATTTGGAAAATTTGCGTCGTCGCATTTCGCCGTCAATTTTCACTGATCTGAATCAGTTGATTTCAATCGATTCATTTGGTCTGTTGCCCGAGGCAATTGGTGATGATTTTGATGGGCCAAACGCAACAATTTCTGCTGGCCAAGCATTGTCCACATGGTTGCATTCTCCGCGAAAAGATGGCCAACCCAAGCGATTGCGTTGCGCAGATTTTAACGAACAAGCGGACATTGATTGGGTCAACAATTTCAAGAAGGTGTGGCCATAATCTCGACAAATCACTGAATTTTGTTTTCCCATTGTTTAGCAATTTCTCCGTGCCAATGCCATTTCTTCGGTCAGTTACGACATTCATTTGTATGTTCATGTGACGTCAATGCAAATGGTGCCATTTGAATTAGTGAACGAACGGACAAAGGAAAAGCTGACATTGACCAAAGCAAACGAAAATTTATGGAGCATCGGTTGGATAATGAAGCGATGCAAAATTGGGGAGACGGCAGCGGTTCATTGGAAAGACGGAAATTGGGAGAACAATTATGTGTTCTTTTTGCTTTCTAGTGACGATAATTGCATTGGGTGAGCAATAAATAAAAAGGGGATTTGTTTTTATACATATCCAATTTTGAGATTTGCGTTTAATTTAGGCCATTTTCTCCGCCACCGGAAGAAGAAGCCGGACAAAGCATCACAAAAGGGCGAAATGAGTGACGGACAAAACAACAACAAAAACAGTGACCAGCCGTAAGCTTTCGAATGATACCAACAATGTTGGATTTAGATGACCAAGAAAAAAGTTATAGAAAGTTTTAGTGGAAAAACATGCTGGCGCCCAACCGTGCGCGCCCAAACGTGAGCGCCCAACCGAGGTAAACCGCGACCGATCATAATTCATCAATGTTAAAAATGTATGTATTTATGAAGAAAAACCTCTCAAATATATGTAAAAAAAAGAAAGGATTTATCAAATACATTTATCACTTTGTGTTCCGTAATAAATCCATCCGTTTTTACTTCTGCCGGAGGACGGAAAAAGAAAATGGCAATCTCTGACAAATTTGGAAATTACCGTACTCCCTCGAATAGAACCCCAGGGGTTCTATTGTTCAACCCTCCTCAAAAGGGGGTTATAATCGAGGGTGGGGTTCTATTAGAGGAAAGGGGGGTTATAATCGAGGAAGTACGGTAATAATCAAAAAAATTTTAGTATAAAAATGCCTTTTTACTTGGCCTCCTCCTCATTCGCTCATTCCATTCTCTTCATTTTCCCTTTATTCTCCGGTCATTTTGTTGCTGCAAATGTCTTCAGAAATTCTGTATGTCTATTAATTTTGTTTCTTTTTTAAATGACATTTCGCATTTCTTTTAACTCAAAATATGGCCAGAATTGTGAGATTAAAATTTCAAAACCAATTTTGAATTGAAAGATTAGCTTTTTGCATACAAATTATAACTCTAGTGATAAGTAGGGCTGCTAATTTTATGTAAATACATATTTTTTTCCTGGATTCTCCATAGCCTAATTAGTGGGAAAAACACTTTCTTTTTTGTGTTTGCGAACAAAAGTTGGGACTTTTATTTACATATTTTTATACATATTTTGGACTTTTTCATACATATTTTCATTTTTTTAACATATTTTGAGGATTTTGGAGAATTTATAGAAATTTTTTGTGAAAAATTAAAAAAAAAAATTTTTGAAAATGTATCCCTAAAAATCAAATTTTGTTTTCAAAAATGGAATACCAAAAATTAATTTTTAAATTACTAAAAGATAATTTTAAGCCTATTTAGGTCATTTTTATGGCAATTGTGCTTATTCATTTTTTACAAAGAATTTTTTTCCAAAAAATAACCATGAAAAAAAATTTTATTTACATATTTTAGTACATATTTGGGGGTTTTTGTACATATTTCATACATATTTTAGCATTTTTATACATATTTTATTTACATAATTCGCGATTTTTCTTACATAAAATTAGCAGCCCTAGTGATCAGCGACCCCAAAAACCCACGGAAACTTGTTTTTTATACCTTTTAACAAAAAAAAAAAATTTATGGGGCCTAAACTGTATAAGTACCGGGTTCAGCATGCATTGGCCTTTTCCGTCCCCACGGGCGAGACAATTTGCTCACCCCCGCGAACCCCCGCCCCCGTGAAAAGCCATCCCCGCCCACGGGGTCCGAACCCTACTTTTTCGTTAAAGAATTTCTGATTTTTATATGAATGTTTTTTCAAAGGACTCCGTCAAAAATTAAATTCTGAATTTTATTGCAATTTTGAATGAAAATCCATCAGATCAAAAGAAAAAAAAAACCGGCAAAAAAAGTATTCAAAGAAAAAACAACTAATGAATCACAAGTTTTGGCAATAATCTAATCATGTTTGTCAGCGAAAAATTTCGGAAGCGAACAAAATAATTAAAAAATTCGAAAAAATTCTTTTTTGGGTGGCGGAGGTGCTATTTTGGTTTTTCGACTTCGTGCCCGATGTTCTGATTTTGAAAAATTTTCGATCCAATCCCTGCTTTCAGTGGCCAATTAGGTAATTCCGAAAAATCGTAAAAAATAACAATTGGACTTTTCCATAAGTGAGTTTATACAACCACGCATATACATACATACATATATACATCTATTAATATAATGGAATATACAACGGAATACAACAGTTTATGTAGAAATATGTCATCCATCACATCGTCGTTTCATCGCATTGGTTATGTTTTATTGGCATCAGCATCGTTTCATTCGTCTCTCTTCTGCTTAAGTTCACTCGATTGCTCACGTGGCGACATAATTAATTCCACGCATCGATTGTTTGAAGAAAAATCTCAATGACGGACGAACACACCATGAAAAACAAAATCTCCAAGATGGACGAACACATCATGACAATGCTGAGCACCTTAAATTAAAAGGGTTTAAATTTGGAAAATCAAATGACAAAAGCGGCACAAAACAAACCCACCAAAGTGAGCATCGGCACATTTGTTTGATCCGCTTGGAAGTTGACGCAAGTCCAAAAGTCCGTCCAATTGAGCAACAATTTGAATGAGTACACAACACACAAACACCAGCAGAACACAGAATGGAAGGCACAGAAATATGTCGAGGACTGAAAAACAAAACAAATTAAGCGACGCAACAATTTTTGAGCATTTGAAGCGATTTATAAATATGATTTTGTGTAAAAAAATGAGTTTTTTCGATTATTTGCAACGCAGAAGCGTAAAAACCGTCTTTTTATTTTCTTTTTTTATGGGACCAATAAAAGTAAAAACATTGCCCTCTTTTGACAGCTCACAAACAAACAAAAAAATCAACTTGACAAAAGCAGCAAAAACTATTTTCATTTTGATCAAAAAATCCATTAAGCTTTCATCTGAAACCATTAATCCAAAGCCAAGAATGAAAAGCGAGCACAATGCGATGCACAGTTGGTCGGAAAAATAGTTGGAAGTGAGTTTTTTGAGGGGATTTCTGTCCAGCAGGGGAACAAAGTCCAAAACCCAGTCAAAAGGCGTAATCTGAAAAACAAATGAAATGAAATTTGCTTTTTCATTTCGTTTTGCTGCTGGTTCACCGTTATCGGAATACAATGGTGTCCAGCGGGTGGCAATTTTGTGGCCAATTTGTCCATGAATTGGTGGTGTTGCTGCTGTTCTTTGTAGATTGGTCGGCCATTGGTGCTGCTCAGCAGTTGGTTTTGCCATTTGTGATGGTCGAAGAACACAGTGCCGAAGTCGCCGCTTTTCGTGTCCTTTCCGATGAGCGTAAAGCTTTTGCAATGGCCCACAGAGATGTGATGGAGGAAGACCTGAAAATCACAACAACAACATCATTTTGATCATTTTTGTGAAATTTAGAAGATGAATTGACTTTTGGGTCAGCAAAAGTGCCACAGAATTGGTTCAGTGAAATGAGTTGCCAAATGAATGCCAAAGTGAGCACAATTTGCATCAACTTGAAGTAGACGAACTTCTTCCACATGATGCCGCCACGTGTGGTGACGACGACTTCCGTCTGTTTTTGATAGATGAAGGAGCAGCAAAACGATGCTTTGACGCAATATACAAATAGAAAACAATAATGAAAATAGTGATGGACGCAAAAATGAGAGCATTTTATTCGATACGTTTCCTTTATATATTGACCAGCAGAGCATTGAGTTGGTGTGTCAACGAATGGAAGAAAAATTACCAAGGTAGTGGGAGGAAAGTGCTATAAAAGACGCAACATTTCCATTCATTTCTTCATATAACGTACTTCTTCGATTATAGCCCCCGGGGGGCTTTATTGTTCAACCCCCCTCAAAGGGGGAGGGCCAGCAAAATCCGTTTTAAGCACCTTCGGATTAAAACACTAAGTTTTTTCAATCCCTCCCTTTTCATGACTATAAAAATGTTTGTTTTTTTGATTTCTATCGCATTTGAAAAAAAAAAGTTTCTAACGTAATAATTCTGCAATTATTCCTTCCCTTTGTGACGACGACATCATTCGGAACTCAGCAAATTGTGCTAATTGCCACAAAATGAACCGACGGTAATTAATTTTTAAAAGTCACAAATTTATCATGTATTTAGCTAAACTACTCACAATTTCAGTTGGATTTGCAACGACGTTTGGATGGACATGTTCCCATCCTTTGACCGTCCTCAACTTGGCCTCAAATTGGCATTGCTTTCGCCACGTTTCAATGCGTTGGTGGACAAACATTTCGATGGCAAAAGGGAATTGACAATTTGGAGAACGATCGAAATTCACCGCAAGGACAACGGACCTGAACCGAAACTGTCTGTACAAATGGATGATGACAAATTTGTGCCATTTCCGTTGCCCGATTATCCGTTGCCCAGCAAAATCCGTTTTAAGCACCTTCTGATTATGTAATTAAAAATCAGAGTTATTGCAATAAAAGCATTCATTCCATTTTTAGGTACATTGATCACTCTGTCATCGCTTTTCTTCGTTCAAATCGCCAAATTTTCGACAAAAGAGGCACCAATTTAGATTTGTGGATTCATTCATCACACAACTCGGATGAGCAGCCAATTTGGGATGTTTTTGTTCGTGAAATTTGGCCCATTTTTGCGTCAAACATTCGCCACTTGGGCTTTAACGATGGTGATCATTTGGACAATTTGCGTCGTCTCATTTCGCCGACAATTCTCACCGATCTGCTGAATCTGAATTCTATCGATTTACTTGGTCTGATGCCCGATTCGATTGGTGATGATTTTGATGGGCCAAATGCAACAATTTCGGCTGGCCAAGCATTATCCAAATGGTTGCACACACCGAGAAAAGATGGACAACCAAAGCGATTGCGTTGCGAAGATTACAACGCACAAACGGACTTCAATTGGGTCAACAATTTCAAGGAGGTGTGGCCACACATTTCGACAAATGACTGATTTTGATTGCTTCTATTTTTATTTTCCAAATTGTTTAGCATTTTCTTCGTGCCAATGCCATTTCTTCCGTCAATTACGAAATTCGTGTGTATTTTTATGCGCCGTCAATGCCAATGATGTCATTTGAATGTGTGGTGAACGAATGGACAAAGGAAAAGCTGACATTGGCAAAAGCAAAGATAAATGAATGGAACATCGATTGGATAATGAAACGATGCAAAATTATTGGGGAAACTGCGGCAGTTCAGCAGCAGAAAAAAGATGAAAATTCGGACAACAATTGTAACAATGTGTTCATTTGGCTTTTTGGTGGCACTAATTGCATTGGGTGAGCAATTAAAAAAAGCATTTAATTTTTATCCGAATGAATTAATTTAGGCCATTGTCTCCGCCACCGGCAGAAGCTGGACAAAGCATCACAAAAGGGGAGTCTTCTGCTGACAAATGAGTGACGGACAAAACAACAAAAACAGTGATGAGCCGCAGAAGAAATGAATTAATTTATTAAGAATGACCGATCGATCGTAATTCAAATCAGTGATCAAATACATTTTATGAATGTATTGTAAATAAATCGAATGTATAAAAACGGCCGTATGTACTTTTCACAATAACCCGGCAACTTCATTTGAATTATTAGCTAAATATTATGCTGGGTAAAAGTTGGGATCAAAGGTCCAATAAAAAAAGGGTCAAAAATACTCGGTTTGAGCGATAATGCAAATTTTAAAAATTGTAATTTTCATAAAAGGTTCGAATTCTGTCTGGGTAATAATGCACAGAATTGTGGTCCCGACGGAAAATTAAGTTAAAAATATTATTTTTGTTTTTCCTGGGACCAAATTCGCTAATCACGAACCTGAGCTCAGATTTTGCAAAACCATTAATCTTATCAATGCTTTTTTAATCAAGTATCATAAAAATAAATTGCAGCCAAGCGGGCTCGAACCCCAGACCCCCCCCCCCCCGCCCCTCTCAAGAGCACGGAACCCATCAGTTGGGCCGGGCCCCAGCATGTTTTTCCACTATAGCTTTTTTCCTTAGCATCACAATTCCAACATTCTTGGTATCTTCGAAAGCTCTTAACATGCTCTATTAGCCTTACAAAAGCGAAAAGTTTTTCAAGCCTGGAAAAAATTTATTAAGAAAGAATTTCAAAAATTTTGACTTTTTTGCAATTTTCATGTATAACTTTTTTGGTAATGGTCAAATCACGAAGCAATAGCTTAGAAAAAGCTTCTAAACATGTTAAGCTTTCGAGTGATACAAAGATTATTGGATTTTGGTGACAAAGAAAAAAGTTATAGTGGAAAAATATGCTGGGGCCCAAATGTGGGGCCCAACTGACGTAGACCGGCAAGAACCAGTAATTAAATTAAAAAATCATAAAAAAAACCAAATTTGACTTCTCCGGACGATCAATATCTCATTCGAAACAAAGCTCTTTCTGAGCTCTACAACATCCGTCTGTCTATGCGTTTTTACGCCCGATAATTTTCTTAAATTTTTGTTTGAAAATCAATTATAGATCTGTGGAAGAGACACAAAGAAATGGTGGATTTTTAGTTGTCATGTTTTTTTGGGTACTGTATGTTAATTTTTAAATAAAAAAATTTTAACGCCGAATTTTGTCGGGCCAGGTCGTTTTCGCGCCGTCGTTTTCGCGCCGCCGTTTTCGCGCCAGGTTCGTTTTCGCGCTGTCATTTTCGCGCGGGGGTCGTTTTCGCGCCAAAGAAAAAAACTAAAAAAACACTATTTTTCTTATAAAAATTTAACAAAAAAGCAAGAAAAATTTCAGAACAAACTAAGGTGGCATTTCTTAGTTTAGTAACACATGTGCCAGTGGAACGCGCTGAATTAGGCTTTGGGCTCCCAACCCTCGGAATTCCAACCATTTTATGAGGGGGTCCTGGGGTGATCAGTCCCATTTCCCTCCCATCTCCAACTCCATTTTAGGAATGGCCTTTATTTCAGGAAAAGCATGGAAAACAAATACAAATAAAATTAAAACAATTAAATACAAAATGGAATTAAATATTTAAATAATATTACAAATCAAATACAATTAAATAAAAGCATTAAATTACATAAAATACAAATCCGGATTAAGTGATGAATAGTGGGAAAATGGCACATTAAATAGACATAAAAGGAAAGGGGAGGAGTCAGATCGATCGCTTATTGGCTAACGGAGAAGCAATTAAGTGAAATGAAAAGGCATTAAAACGAATATTAAAATTAAATGAGAAAATGCTTCGGCAATTTAATATTAATTTATTTATCTCTTACACCTCATACCCTGTTTTAGACCGTCCCTGGTCTCAGATTTTTGAAACCAGATAAAACAAAAAGTTTTGTACAATTACTTTTTTTAAAATTTATTTCAAAAAATTTTCTTAGATTTTTGCATAAAAATATTTCAATGTAAAATCAATAAAAATAAATTATGAACTTTTCGCCTATCACTCCCTTCCCTAAAAGGATCGTCCCTGATCCATTAAAAAATTTTTTGCCAAAGCATTAAATTCACCATTTCCGCCCTTTTCATCATTCCTATTTATTTCCAATGCCCTTTGCCCCTTGGTTGGCCATGTCCTGATTGTCCATCCGCGTACAAACAGTTCTTTGCCGAATGTCCGACACGTTTGCACACAACCAAGCACCACGTGGACCCGCTGGTTCACGAGTTCGCACAAAAACGGCACCGCTGTACCATTCTAAATTGGTTGTGATTTATTCTAAAAACTTATTCTATATTCTTCACTCCACTTAAAATTATAAGTGCAAGAATCCAATAGTCTAACTAAAGAAACTTTTCTCATTTAAAATATTTCGAAAAAATTTCACTCATGCTTCATCACTAATTTGAGTTAATTATGCCCCAAATTAATCAATTATTTGAAATTTTGATTTAACTAAAATTTGAATTGCCGCAGCAGTTTGAGAAAATTGTCGTTCAACAAGTGCTAGAGGCTGACATGTCATGTCTACATCATTTCATCTTTGGTGTCCTCCTCTTCCACGATTGGTAACTCTTTCTTGTCTATTTCTGTTGGGGCAGTTTCCCGCCCAATGTCCATCGCGTCTACAAATGACACAATAGCCGACAGACCAGACGCTGATCGCATCCTCTACAATATCTCTGTAGCGCCGGTTATTAATCCTGGTTGCCGAAAAAATGCTGGTCCCCACATAGAATTGTTTGTTAACACTATTTTTTGGTCTTTCTATTATTTTAGTAGAAAAACAATTTCTATATTTTGGCAGTAACATGACTTCTAGCGGATTTTGAATTTTGAATCCAGTTATCTGCGCCCATGCTTCATCTACAAGGTCAAGATTTTCTACTTCCGGTCCAATTTGATGCGGAAAGAATCGCTGGTATATGTTATCATCACTCTCATCATCATATGCATTAAAATCGACATCAATTGCTTTTATCTCATTTCTTACACTTTTTATAATATTATAAATAGTCCCACTTTCCTCGTTTGGGTTTGGTGAGTATAACTCAGAATTCAAAGAACTAAAATGTTCAAGCTTTTCCACTTTCGGTACTGAAATTATACTGCCTAAGCGTGGATACTGATCCAGTTTTACATTTGGATGAACTAATGCAAAATAGGGCCATTTGTCCTCCTTACCCAGCCGAACAGCCATTGCACACTCACCCATTCTCTGGAAAATAATCATCCTTAGCTGATCATCACTATTTTTAACCCTTTTTTGTCTTTTTTGATATTCATCGCTTTCTGGTTTAACCATTGCCCAGGCAAGAGTATCAGTGCATCTTAAACCTATTCCAGAACTAGAAGGTTTGTCATATAATTCAAGACTCTAGCAAATGCAATATCATTTTTACTCAATTAATTAATTAATTGGTGTAAAAGCAATAATTTCCGAATTTCGAGTCATTTAAGCCTTATTTTCATGCGTTTCTGGTCCTTGCTTACAGTAGCAACCACTTTTTTTACCACTTAGGTCTTCATTTCCCATTCATGAGAAATTATCTGTGATTATAATGTCGTTTCGATCACTTAACGATTTATTGACAAAATATCTTTAATTATTTTCAGAAATGGTAAAACCGATTTGTGAGAAAAAAAATTTATTTATGAAATCAGATAATTTAACCAAGTCTGTTTGGGCTTACCGAAGTAATTGTCTTTCGCTTTTTTTTTTTAATTTCCAATGTTTTGCTTTTAGTCAGCCAAGTTCATCTTATAATTAGGTTAGGACATACATTTATAAATTTAAAAAAATCTCAGAGTAAACATAATAATTTATGAAAAGGTCGAAATAATAGCAAAAATGTTGAAGAGAAAAAAAAAACAAATCCATATTGAGCAAATATTTAAGAAAGTGAGAGGAAAAAAATTGTAAGGAAATTGTATAAAATAATATTGAAGTAATTGTCCTATACTTAGGGCTGGGATATATATTGAAAATCCCAACTATTTAAATGAATATTTACTAAATAAGGTCGAATATTAACCAAAATATAGAAAAGGGAGAACAAAATCCGAATTTATTGGCAGCAAACATTAAAGAAAATGAGAGAAAAAAAATTCCAGGATTAAACTGATTTAAAAAAAAAATTTGCTCAAAAAATAAAATGAATAATCAAACATGACAAAAAAATTTATTATTTAATCATTTTTTAAAAATATTATTTTTGCTATTCTGAACTTTGTATAATTAGAAAAATTCGAAAAATGCCAAAATACCTACTCAAAAACATTAACAAAATTCTAAAATTGAATAAATACAAAAATATTTTATTTTAAAGAAAATGACTTTCAAATGAAAACAAAATTGTTTTGTTTGATTCCTTTCTTTGGTGCACAAAAAGCAAAAGGAGAATTATTAAATAAAAGTCACAGCACTAATAATAACTTATATTGCCTAGGCCATATTTCTCTTTTTTTAGAATTTGATTTAATTCATCCAAAGCCACAGCAAAGTTTTATGCCTTAATATTGTTGGGTGTTTCCGAATTTTGGTTTTCGTAAAAGCTCACATGCTTTGTTGAGAAAAAAAATTGATCAGTTAGCAATGAACAACTAATATTTTTGGTTTACCTATTAAAATTGTTACAGTGTAAGAGCATAATTAATTAGAATGTTTGAAAATATGTTAGCATTTACTTGCTTAATCTCGTAGCTTGAAATCGATTCGGAAGTTTTTTTTTTTTTTTAAATTTCTAAATTACTTTTAATTGTCATGCTTAATGTTTTGTTTGGCTTGCCGAGGCATAATTTATATTCATTTTCTCATAAGACTTCGTCGCCATCGAGACTGATTTTGAGAATTAGGTCCAGAAAATGTTGTGAGAATCAGTTCCTACCTATCTGATTGGGGTTTTTTTTTTTTTGAAAGACACCTAATCATCATCGCTTCAGTACCAATTTATAGAAAAAAATCCACATTCATAAAATGCTTTAAAAAAATTTTTTGTATCTATACAAGTGTTTATCACACATATTTAGATAATATATCCTTTACGCTTTGTATTGCCTAGGCATTTATCATGTTTTATTTAATCTTTAATTAATTAATTAATGATTCAATTAACCGTTGAATTCGATCAGCTCCAATCCAAAACGTTCAATTCCAATTCCGAAAGCAGTAGACAGACAGCAAAGCGTTCAAATGCGCACCAAATGGAGTCCCTCGCGCGCACAACCTTCGTAGAATCCTGAAAATTGCTCAAAAATGAATAGCCGAATTAAATATATATGACCTTCGAAATGTAATTAATTGAGTTAAAAATAAAAGTCAATTAAAATTATTTCCCCTTTCCATTTTTTTTAAATTGATTAAAATTTTATAATTAACAATTGCTATATGAAAATAATCCGTATTTTAATTTCACGAAAAATTTAGTTTGCCAAGTTTAGGCCGTGGTACAATACTTAGTTAAAATAAATTCATTAATTACTTAAAACCTAATAACCTCCCACAAACATACAGTACCGTAGGTACAGTACCACCTACAGAGAGATGCCGAAGCGTTCAGTTGAGTCGTCCGTCAAAATCCTTCCAAAAGCAAGCCAAATATAAAACAGAAAATGCCGAGGCTCTGTCCTTGTCGTTAAAATGTTTCAAAGGCGTGGTGAACACAATGCAGAATTAATAATTTAGAATTTGCGGGCTTCAGAATTTGTGAAGCTAAAATTAACATTTATTAATTAATGACAATTTATTAATAACCAAAAAAAATCCCTACAAAAAATAAAAATGGACAATTGGATATTTCACTAAAATGATTAATGAATAACAAATTGATGCAGCGCATAAATGAGAGCGATGGCCAAGCGACGCCATCCTCCATCGCCGTGGGGCAGGGCGGGGAAAAGGATGGGGTGAGAGAATGGATGAGCAAAATATGCTGTGAATGAATTACAACAGATCGGCCGAGCAAAAATCCGATTAACAAAGGAAAACAGCGCCGGGGGGAAAAGAAGGGAGAGCGCAGCGCTAGCGTTAAGTGAGCAATGTTCTCAGCAGATTTGGCCAAGCGATATCGCGAGCTGTGAGCGTACTTTGCTCATCAACACGTCCGGCAAAATTTCCTTTTTTTTTTTGTCTACTGTAGTCCTTTTTGTATACTGTATATGATTTAAATTAATTTTTATAATTTTCTTTATTTTTATTTATTTTTTTTTAGTAACTTTTTCAATCATCTCTTTGGCTTCCCGAAGGACCTACTGTATTTTTACTGTACTTTTTTTCATTTTTTAGCTTTTAATTTCACTCATTTAAAATCACTTCTTTTTTTGACTGACTAATTTTTGATTTTTTTTCTCTTTGTCTTCCCGAAGGGCATTTCTCACTTTTTCATCCCGAAGGGCATTCCTAATTTATTTTCCACTTATTTGTCATCCAAAAGGGTATTCAAAATTTCACTTTTTCATCCTAATGGGCATCCCGAAATTTTTTAACGTATTTGTCTTCCCGAAGGGTATCCAAAAATTTTCATTTATTTTCATCCTAATGGGCATTCAATCATCCAAAAGGGCATCCCGGAGCATTCTTCTATTATTATTTTTTTCATCCTGCAGGGCATCCCGAAGGGTATTCAAAATTTCACATTTTCATCCTAATGGGCATTTACTCATCCAAAAGGGCATCCCGAAGGGCATTCCGGAGCATTCTTTTTTTTTCATCCTGCAGGGCATCCCGAAAGTCATTTTTATCTATTCATCCCGAAGGGCATCCCGGAGGGTATTCATTGACTTTGTCGGGGAATTCTTCTTTTTTTCACTCTTTTTCTCCCCTTTTACCGCCTCCGGAGGACTTTCTTTTTATTGCCTAAGCACTCACTGATGGCCATCTTTCCATGCTTTTCCCTCACTAACATATTAAATTACATAAAATACAAATCCGGATTAAGTGATGAATAGTGGGAAAATGGCACATTAAATAGACATAAAAGGAAAGGGGAGGAGTCAGATCGATCGCTTATTGGCTAACGGAGAAGCAATTAAGTGAAATGAAAAGGCATTAAAACGAATATTAAAATTAAATGAGAAAATGCTTCGGCAATTTAATATTAATTTATTTATCTCTTACAGTTTCGGGAAATACCAGTGAGAAAATTGATAATGTTTCGGGATTCAAATTGGCATTGGCATAATTATGATCATTTTGTGGGACGAAGTTGTCATAATTTTGGTAAAAATTCACTTTAAAACTTAATATAATCGACATATTAGGTGTGGAAATCCACCAAAAAAAACAAAAAATCTTTTACTCCGGGTGAATCCGAACCTGACCACTTCTTAGCATGCCAGATACGCAGGGATTCTGCGGCCATAAGCGATTTCCTAACTGAAATTTGTTTTCTGATTCCTGATCACTGATCAGAATAGTTGGGAGTTATATTTATTTGATCAGAAAAACAAATTTTCTTTAATACATACTCCTATTTATTTTACATATATGCAACCGCGCGAAAACGACGGCGCGAAAATGAACCTGGCGCGAAAACGACGGCGCGAAAACGGCGGCGCGAAAACGACGGCGCGAAAATGAACCTGGCGCGAAAACGACGGCGCGAAAACGGCGGCGCGAAAACGACGGCGCGAAAACGACGGCGCGAAAACGACGGCGCGAAAACGACCCTGACCGGAATTTTGTATACCCGTGTTGTGTTTATGTGTTTATAAATTTTTTATGAAATTGTTTACTCAATTTCAGTCATGTTTATGGTGATGTGTTTGTTTTGAAAATCCGATAAAATGCAAATAGGACTGGATTTTTAGCAAAAAGAAATTTTTTTTTTCTTCAGATTTGGGAGTTTTACAAGTTTTCTGTAAATTTTAGCATTTCTCGAATTTTTCTTGTAAAAATATGCAAAAATTGTGACTTTTGTGCTGCATTCATGTTGCAGCTTTTTATAAGTTCTTCAATCGCTTAGAAATAGCTTATCAACAACTTCTAATCATGTTGGGCTTTCGAAGGATATCAACCATATAAATTTTGACCAGATGATTGATGCTTTAAACGGTGCTAGGTCGTTTCCTAAAAACCGCCATCTGGTAGGAAAACAAAAAATGTATAATATATAAATTCATAACTTTGTTCAATTTCAACGAAATTAAAATTTTATGGTTATTAAATTGTACAAAATCTTAAGTCGGAATTTTTTGTCAGAACTTTTTAAAACACAATGAAATTTTTTGAAATTTTAAAGATAAATAGATTAATTAGTGGACTTGAAATTATAAAAAGAAAATTTTTATCTAATTGCTTCTGAAAAAAAGTTATAAAGCATTGAACAGGCTATGTTTTTTTGCCATGATCATGCAAATGAAATATAAACATTTAAATTTTCAAGTCATTAAATGCAATTAAGTCAAAATGAATTTATATGTTCGATAGTACTAAGAATTCTCTATTTAGGGTTAAAATTTCAAAAAATTTCATCGAGTTTTAAAAAAGTTCTGGTAAAATAATTTGACTCAGAACTTGTTGAAAATTTTGGACCATAACTTTTTTTATAATTTCATGTAAAAATTTTCTAAATTATATTCTGATAGACAACACTTAAAGCTATTGATTGATACCAAAAATTATTAATTTGGTTGAAATTGGGCCAAGATACGAATTTTTATGTCTTACATTTTTTTGTTTTCCTACCACTTGGCGGTTTTTAGGAAACGCCCTGGCGGATTTAGGAAACGCCCATGGTGGCAGTTTTTAGGAAACGACCCAGCACGCTTTAAAGTTTAAATCTACACTACTAATTCGATGCTGTACGTAACTAACGCTTTTTGAATTTTTGAATATGATTTTTTTTTTGACACGAAAACTTTTATTAAAATAATTTCCTTCATTTTCTTTAAAAAGAAAGAAAGCGGCAGAGAAAATGGAAAAAGAGTGTAGAAAACAGAGAGTCAAGGGAAAAAGAGAGGTTGAGAGAGCGAGAGTGAGAGAGCGAGAAAGAGAGAGAGTGTGTGAGAGAGAGACAGAGAGAGACAGAGAAAGAAGAGAGAAATGGAAAAGAGAAAGTGCGTGAAAGAAGGAAAAGAGAATAGAAAGGAAAATAGAGAGAGAAAATGAGAACAACAAAGAGCGAGAGAGAGAGACAAAGAACGAGCAAGAGAGACTGAGAGACAGAGAGAAAGAGAGTGAGAGACAGAGAGAGAGAGAGAGTGAGAAAAAAAGAGTAATTGAGAGACAGAGAGAGATACAGAAAGACAAAGAGAGAGAGAGAGACAGAGAGAGAAAGATAGAGAAAGGGAGAGAGAGAATGAGTGAGACAGAGAGAGAGACAACAAGAGAGAGAGAGAGAGAGAGAAAACAGAGAGAGACAGAGAGACAAAGAGAGAAACAGACGAAGGGGGAAATAGAGAAAGAGAGCGACAGACAGAGAGTGAGAGAGTAAGTGAGAGACAGGGAGAGCGACAATGAGAGAGAGAGACCAAGAGGGACGTTTAGAGAAAGAGAGAGACAAACAAAGAGAGAGAGAGACACGAAGAGAGAGAGAGACAGAGAGAGAGAAGGATATAAAGCGAGAGTGAATGAGAGAGAAAGAAAGAGAGACATAGAGAAAGGAGACAGAGAGAGAGAGAGACAGAGAGAAACAACGAGAAAGTGAGACAACCGATTGAGAGGGAGAGAGAGAAAGACAGAGAGAGAGACAGAGGGAGAGAGAGAGAGACGGGTAGAGAAGGAAAGAGAAGCTCAGCAGAATTGTAAACAGACTTTTTATTTTGGTTTTTTGTGAGACAGTATTTAAATATCCGTTTAATCCAAAATTTTAAAATTGAACGGAGCGGTTGGGAACCGCGAAGCGGTTCCCAAGCGCTCGTTTGGCCAGACTAAACCGACACTCGCTCTTCTTTAAAAATACATTTAAAAAAATTTTTTTAACGCGATCACATTTTCCTATTGACATTATGTCAATAAATTAAAAAAAGCAGAGGCTTAAGATAGAAACTGGAGCGAGACGGGATCACGCGCGGGATTTTAGCGGGATCCCATTAAGAGGTGGGATCCAACCTCGCAAAAAAATATTATAAAAATTTTGAATTTTTGCTCTATAACAGCCGAAGGTAGAGGAACCAAGATAAATTAAATAAATGCGACTCATCAAAATCACATTTTTTAATTTTTTGTTTCCCCCCGATTTTCCTAAATTTCAGATTCATTTTTGTCGTATTATATTATTTTATTGTTTTTGTTTTGTATCTGTTGTTTGTACAATATTATTATGGTTGTGTCTAAACTTTTTGGTGTCAATTATTTGTCGCAACAGCAACTCGCCGGGTTCGACCAGTACAAGTACAGCTGCATTGACAACTCGCCAATTTCCACATACATTTCGCATCCCTTCTGGAATTGGGTGGTCCAAGTTGGTTTTTTGAGGTTTATTCTTAATGAACGGATTACCAATGACAGATTTGTTAGAGTTTTAATTGTTTTAAATGTGATACAATGCATTTTTGGCTTAAGACAGGACTTAATTTCAAAAATTCGAAAAAATTCAAAAAAAAAAAAACTGCCGTTGGCCTCCCACTTTTTGATAGAAACATTTTTTTTTGGGTAATGTAAAATGTGAAAGCATGTTTATGGGGGGTTTTTGGGGGCGCCTCAAGGATCTGGCATTTATTTTAGCCTTCTCCGAATCCCGGACCCGAACGAACAAAAAGTCGGAAATTCAAAATTCGAATTTTGGTTCTAGAACTGAAAAAGCCAGCTAATTTAGCCACCAAACGTAGTATCATCACAAAGAGTCATTCTGTTGAGAATTCGAACACAAAATTAATTTTTTTTTTTTTTTTGAATTTCTGACACTTTGTTCGAGTCCGGGATTCGGAATAGGCCTAAATAAAAGTCATATTCTGATCAGTAATCTAGAAAACATCCATAAACGAAAAAAAGGGGGGGGGGGCGGTGCATCGCCAGTATTACCAAATCATGTTCTACCACATAAAAAATATTGCGTTTTTACTCATTTATTAACAGACCTAAGGGACAAATGCCCGTTTTGATGATTTTGATCCAAATAAAAAAACAACTAACAAATAAGCAATTCATTTAGTCGGTTCAATGCGCAAAAATTTGCAAAAATTTTTCCAAAAATATTTTTTTCAGTTTTACCCTCGCTGGTTGGCCCCCAATGTGCTGACATTTGCCGGTGCACTGATTGTGATGTGTTGCTACGGGCTCGTGGTGTGCTTTGACCCCGGGCTGAGCGCCAATTCGGCCACCGGGCCGGCCGAGCTGAACATCCCGCGCTGGGTGTGGCTGGTGTGCGGGGTTGGCACCTTTTTGGCCCACTTGTTGGACGGCACGGACGGGAAACAGGCACGACGGGTGGGCGCCAGTGGACCCACCGGAGAACTGTGTAAGTGCGTGCCGTGCTGTCGTGGACGGGGTCGAGATTCGGTCAGGTTACAAGATCCCGAACCTCGGAATCCGGGTGGCTTTTTAAACGATGAAACGGATCCGGAACCCGAAAATTCAGGTTTTAATTTTGAAACTCGGTCCGGGGCAATCCGGAATTGTCAAAATCCCGGTCTCAAGGCGGTCATTAAATTTTTCAAGTGCTTGGTAAATTGTGGCCGGTTCGGCCCAGGATTGAGGCCCAATCTTTTCATTCCAAGAAATTTTATTAAAATTTCTGCCCTTCCTAAAACAAATTGGGTGGTTTTGCCAGAGATTTGTAAAAATGCCAAAGACCGGCGGGGCATTTAAAATTACTTACCGGCCTGTTGAAGCCTGAAATCAACGGACGTGGCCAAAAATTCGGCTCGACAAAGCCAAATTGGTATTAGGATTGGGGCTAGGGGGCCCGGTTTTGAAATTCCACGAGATCAGCAGAAATCTCTGGGCCCAACCTGACACTTTTTTCTATAAATATCAATTTTTTTTAAAAAAATCCAATTAATTTTCACCGGAGTTGGGTTAAATTTTCGATTTTTACAAAAATTTTCCTGTAAAAATTTATTACAATTTTTTTAAGACTTTCCTAATTTTTGCCTTCCCAACATTTCAGTTGACCACGGATTCGGTGAGCGTTTTTCTTCTCAAAACGCATTTTGCCGCTTGTTTAACGCGTCCCCCACACTTTTCGGTCTCTCCTCGCCACAGATTCATGGTCAACCGTCCATTTACGATCACCATTTTCTCCCTTTTTGGACGGGGCGAATTCAGGTAACTAATTAGGTTGATTGCCGACCGATGGTACCAAGAAGAAAAAATGGATTACATTTGTTGTTTGACATTTTTTCGTGTTTTTGAGACGGAATTTTGAAAAAATGAAATGAATCCAAAACGAAAATAATTCTATTACAAAGTTTTCAAAAAATTTCCAAAAATCACTAGAAAATAAAAAAAAAATTTTTTTTGAAATTTCCTACAAAAATTTTTTTTTGAAATTTCGGAGGCATGAAACTATACGGGGTAGAAACGATGATGGGATTTTGTTAAATGGATTTAAAAAGAAAAAAATTCGTTCATCACTGAAATGTGTCAAATATCGCTAGCAAAATATTTTTGGTTCTGACAATGAGACGGATTTCCAAAAAAATGCATTTACCGTAACCGCCCATTTATTGTTACCGTATAAAATGGCACATTTATTCCGATAATTTTTGGGCCATTAAATTTGGCGCACCGTTTTATTCATTTTCCCCTGATTTGTCTTGTCAGTGTTGAACCGCTCACTTTGCTCGCCGTTCTGATCGCGGTCCAATTCGTGTTCATTGCCAGCCACTGGGAGAAGTACAACACGGGCGTTCTGTTCCTCTCCTGGGGTTACGATGCCAGCCAATATGTACGGTACATACAACAGTGTTTTGTTACACTATCCGGTTCGGTTGCACTTTGTTCGCCCCCCACCCCTGAAAAAAAAATTTCTGAAAAAAATTTTAATAAATCTTTTTGAAAGAACCTAGTAATTCATCATAGATTTTACTTAAAGTCACTGAAAAATTTTCATTGTTTTTTTTTATCGAGAAGTTATCTAATAAATAAATTTTTTCTCCCAAATTTTCTAAATTTGGAAAAAATTTTCCGAGGGGGGGGGGGGAACGAATTGCTCTCATCCGGTTCTCAGAGTTTACGATTGATTGTCTTTTTTTCCAGGGTCTCGTCATTTTCTATTTGCTTGCTTTTCTGCTCGGCCATCACAGCTTTCAATTCTTCCTGTTCAACTCGGTCAACTTTGCCTCTCTGTGTATTTCAGCATTTTTCGGTGTGTGTTTTTTTTTATACCATTTTCCAAAAATTTCGCTACGTTTTTCCAAAAAACCCATAAATTAGCAATTTTTTGTGAAAATTTGTGTACTACAACTGGTCAAAGCGTTGTTGGGAAATGCTATTTATAGGGGTGCGTCCCAAAATATCGCCGCAGAAATTTAAAAATAAAATTTTCAAACTTCGAAATTTTTCAAAAAAAATTATTGAAAAATTTTTTTTTTTTTTGTAAATTTTTCGAAAAAAACTTACAATTAGTAATTAATCATAAAATTTCAAAAAAAGCGCGCTGAATTTTTCTTCAAAAGTTTCAAAGTTTGAAAAATTTTTCTTTTCAATTTTTGCGGCGATATTTTGTCCCGTCCCCATTTATAGCCATTGGAATTGTTCCTTTACAATTTTTCTTAATTTTTGCATTTTTCAGTTTCCTGTGCACTTTCTTTGATCACTTCCCTGTACAACATTTATTTTGCTTATTGCGTCGAGAAGTCCGGCAAACAGGTGGCTTAAACAGAATTAATTAATTGGATTTTGATTATTTGCTTTTTTGGTCCGGCAAATAATTTTGATTATTTGTCGATGTTTTCGAAAAATCAGTACACAAAATTGCAAAAATGCAGATTACTACTACAACTGGGCAGAGACGGTCCCAGGAGGCGGAGTACGTACCCCCCCCCCCCCCCCAAGACCTATCTCACACTAAATTTTCCACAAAAAAATAGAAATTTTTTTCGAACCCTTCAAAATTAGCAATTTTTGATGCGAATCTGTTAAACATATACAAAATTTGTTCATTTTTGGTGCAAAACCTGTTAACAAATCGCATTAAAAATTACAAAAAATTGTCCCCAAAATATTTTTTCTTGGAAAAGCTATCACAAAAAATGGTGGGTGAAAAAAAAAAAAAGTTGGCGCCTGCCATGTTTTGGGTTTTTTCATTGGAAAATCGGATTCCATTTTTTATCTCCCATTTTTTTAAGCGTTCCTTCTACGAGGCGTTGGTGCCGCCGCTGCTCTCTCCGCTTGTGCTGTTCGGTGCCGCGTTTGTGTGGGCCGTCCGTTCGCCCGCCAAAGTGTTGGAGCGCGACCCGCACGCGTTCTTTTGGACCTGTTGGCGTTGTGTTCTCCAACATCGCGGTGGGTTTTGCGTTCCAGTGTTGGATACTTTTGGGCAACAAATTAAATGTCTTTTTCAAACAAACAAAAAAATCTCAAAAAAAAAAATTTTTTATGGGTAATTTTTAGTCTTGTAAATTTGCGACCTTTTAAAATTGGAAAAATTATAATTTTTTAGAAAATTTATTAAAATAAGGCATTTTTAAGGAAAAAAACCCAAATAATTTAATATTTTTTTTGGAATTTTCAAAAATTGAAAATTTTTTTGAATTTTCAAAATTTGAAAATTCTTATGAATATTCTAATTGTAAGAAAAATTCAATTAAAATTTTCACGCCAAAAATAAAATTTAAAAATTAATCTGAAGGGAAATTGGAGGTCTTTTAAAAATGAATTTGTTTCATTTTTTTACAATTTTCAAAGGAAAAAAAATTAAATTTATTAGAAAAAAAAGCTTTGAGGTTTTAGAAAAAAAAAAAATTTTTTTTAATTTTTTCGATGTGGGAAAAAAAAACGTCTTGCACTCGTCCCACTCGATGGTCATCGCCAAATAACAAAAAATATCAAAATCATCATTTTGAGCAAAACTTTTTGTATTTTTTTAAAATTTTCGTAATGAAATTTTTTTAAATTTTTTTTTGTAAAATAAAAAATTTCAAAAAAATTATTTTCCTCCATTCTCATTGTTGTCACAGGTCCATCTGATCATCGCCCAAATGTCCAACTCGCGGGCGCCCATTTTCAACGCGTTGGTGTCCCTTTACGCGGCGGTGGTGGCACTGTGCCTTTCCTCCGCCGTCTCCGTCCCATCTTTGGTCACCGAATTGTGCGTGCTCCGTGCCGCCGCCCTCCTCTTCACCGTTGCCCATCTCCATTACGGCACTTGTGTGGTCAGTTCAGCAACAACAACAAAATGTGTCACGAAATCAGCAAACATTGTTCCGGAGACCGTTCCCCCCCCCCCCAAAAAAAAAAAAAAAATTTTTTTTGCAATTACGGCGAAAAAAAACGGCGGAACCAACCATTTGACGGACGCCTCCATTTCGGATTTTTCTTAATTTTTTTTTTTTTGGGTTTTTTCGGGTTCCCCCCCATGTCTTTTCCGCCCGGAATTTTTTTCATTTCAAACAGATTTTTTATTTAAAAAATTTTTATTGGATAAAAAAATTAGCGCTTTTTTGCATTTATTTTATTTTTTGATGGTTGAGTCGGTAATTGAGACAAAGTCAATAGTTCATCAATTTTGGGGGTTACTATTTCAACGTAGTTTTCTTCGCTTCTGTTGACAAAATTTAAATTTAAAAAAACTAATTAAAAAAATATTTTTTTACTATTAAAATTGTGAGCGTTTTTATACACCCTAAATTTCGTAAATTAGCATATTATAAACTAATTTTGTGCTTTTTTTAAAGATTCGCCAGCTTTGTGACCATTTCAACATAATGCCATTTTCTCTGGAATACCTCAAGAAGCGCGAATAATAATCCAAGAGTTTTTAGAGCGAAAGAATTTGGTGAAATTAATTTTAAATCGATGTGAATTTTATTTTGCCTAAAGTTATAATACCTTTCTTTACCACACCTATAGAATGAATATTTGTTGTGTTTTTTCTGTAAATTTTAAATTTACTATAATTTCTGTAAAAAATTAAAGATAAAATGATTAGTGTGCAAATTGCTGTTTTTTGATTGATTGTTCGAATTATGCCTTAAATGGCTTTGGTAATCACCAAGATCATTCATCGGTCCCACAAAAAAAGAGGGAAAACCCAAAAATTAAAGCAATTTTGAGGGTAATTTGAGGCGCTGAATACGACGAATTTGATCTTTTTGCGCAGTATTTCGAACTCCTAACCCGAATTTGAACATTATTAGATAATTTTGAGAAAAACCCTGGTTAAAAAATTTTTCCAGGGCAAAAAAAATTATCTATTCGTATGTCCCTTCCCGAAAATTTTTTTTCTAGGTACGGGCCTGGCCATAGTAAGGCTCTAGTGCACTTTATGAGTCCAATCGAGTTTTATGAGTCCAATTCACTTTTATGAGTCCAACCAATTGACAATACCTGGTTTTTATACAATAACTTTGTTCATGCTTGAACAAACCCTATCTTTTTGGTAACATTCGAAAGCACAAAGTCTAAATAATGTAATAATACGAGAAAACAAGAGAATTCTAACATTTCAAGAAAGTTACAAACCAAAATAATCAACAATTACTTAATTAAAGATGCTTTTTCGTAATTGCCTAAACGTTGTGATTTTATATATTTTAGCTTCTTTAGACTTTGTGCTTACGAATGATACCAAAACGATAGGGTTTGTTCGAGCATGAACAAGTTATTGTATAAAAAGCAGGTATTGTCAGTTCACCATGATCAGATAAAGAATGCAGCAGAAAAGCGGAAGAAATAAAGGGATTGAGCATACGATAAAGGCTTGTAATTTTTGTAAAAAATAAATAGTTAGGTAATAGAATTTTCTTCTACTCAGATGGCAATAAACCCAGACAGAAATTTAAGTAAATTATTAATTAGGCCAACAAAAAATTTTCAAAGTCCCTTTCACCCAAATTTTTAATGAAGAAATTGGCAAAAGTTGAAAAATTTAATATTTTGGATATGGGCGTAAAGTCAAGTAGCTTTTTCACTATAATTTTTTTGCCCTTTGGGCTGCTCTTTCATAAATGACAGAAAAAAAAAACGCAGAAATTTAACACACTTAAATAGATGCACATAAATATAACAACAACAAAAAATACTAACAAAAAGCGCAACAAAAAACACAACAATAAGCAAGAATAATAATATATAATAATAATAATAATAATAACACTGTTCGAGTGCTTCTTCTTGGTCTCGGACCATTCAACATTCATTTCCTTTTGCCGCTTTCTTCTTTAACTACATAAGATAAAGGGAAAAATATAGATAAGCCAGGGATCCGGATCAGAAAGCTTTCAAAATTAGCAGATTAATCATTAATGTCAAAATTGCAGGCAAGTGAGTCAAACAGAATGCTTTTTATATTTTCGCATGGGGACAGGGCGGGAGCGGCGTGCCGCAAAAACAAGTTTTCTAGAGATCGGCCTGGACCTGGATCCAGGCCTGGATTTTTCCTGGATCCAGGTCCAGGTCCAGGCCATTTTTCGAAAACCTGGATTTTTCCTGGACCTGGATTTTCCTGGATTTTTGTCCAGGAAATCCAGGTCCAGGTCCAACATGGAATCCAGGTCCAGGTCCAGGCTTTTTTCAAAATACCGATCTCTAAAGTTTTCTATACATTAAACCAAAACATTCAAATCGAAAAATAGTAAAGAAAAGAAATCGCAAAGATTAAAAAAACAAAATGCCAAAAATAATTAATTAATTCATTTTTTAAAACATATACAGTATTTGTCGCAAAATAAAACATTTTTAGAAGTAATTATTTTTTGATGCTGTTTACCTTTGTCCAGAAAAGTTTTGGCCCAAATCTTTTCATCCAAAAGCACAACATTATAATTGTTGTCCATTTTGGAATAAATTTCTTCCAATGCTTTGTACGACACGTTGACACTCCTCAGCTTTTCACAACTCATTTGGGTGACACATTTCCCAAAACTAAAAATTAGAAATCCACTTTCAAACTGGCAAGACCGTCCCGGGTGGGCATTTTTCAAACATGGCCATTAAGCTATATCAATGTTCTTTTTCCGCGGGGCTTTTTTTTTAAAAGAAATTTGAATCTGAAAATTTTTGATTTTTTCTCAGAAATTTCGTTCCAATTTTCATAAAATTTCGGTACCTTGCGTTAACTGAAATTATATGCGGCTTTAAGAGAAAGACATATTCGTAATTTTTTAATTGTTATATGCACACATCCCTGGCTGAAGCAATTCATTAACAAAACCCAAAAATTTTCAAAAATATCCGGCAGTCCTTCCATGTCGAGACCTTGTCATCGAGCTTGGGAAAAGAAAAAATGGCCATATTTGGGGCAAATTTTCATGATCAAGACGAATTTTCACCCCATTTTGTTTTGCCAAATTCTCTGCAATAAAAAAGGGCCATCCTTAAAAAATGGTTCGGTGCCATCCCTGAGCCATTCATGTATGTGTTGGTCTTGCCTTGGCATACCCTTTGTGCATGTATATCAAATAATTAAAAAACTTGCTTTTGCCGCTTCCCGTGGCGTGTCAATTCATAACTTTTTGTCATAATAACATTGCAAATGCAATCAAAGGTGACGACGCAAAACATGGCGTCTCTCCTTTCGCATAACTTGCACAATTTTGGCATTCTTGAACTCATTTTGGCATGGGCATTGATGCGTCCCGATCATGGTGTTTTTCAGAACTAAACAACAACCCTTAAATTTCCCTAAACCGTATGAACTCTCTTTTGGCTGACTATGCAATTTTTGTCACTTTCAATATATGTTATAGCAATTATAATAAATAATTTTTTGTTCTCCTATGTTGTGTTAGGAAATCGTCTTGACACTGACTAAAATAGGTACTCTTGGGTTTGCCAACCCCTTGAAAATTTCTAACAATTTTTTGCTAGGCTATTTTGGGTGCTGATCAGTGATCACTAATCTGACATTTGTTTTTAGCTAATATGCATTTTGCGTGATAATGTATGAAAATTAAAAAAACAATTGAATTTTCAGAAAGAAATTGATCTTTTGTCGCAATATTTCTTACTTTTAATCTGTTTATGTAAAGCTGATTTTGATCAAAAATGCTAAAATTCCTGAATAATGACCCCCCAAGCACTGAAAATATTTTTAAACGAATTTTCAAATTGAATTTTTTCCAAAAATGGTGGTGGAAACCTTAGTCATATTAACGATAATTATTTTTGCGATTATTTTTTTGACGGAAAGATGACAGGTAAAAATAATGTTAGCTAAAACAATTATCTGATTCGAGATAGCACATAAAATTAGCCTAGAAAAAATATTTTAAAAAATTTAATTGGGGTGGTAAAATCCAAAAGTGCCCTAAAGTCTATGGTCGCTTTAATGAATTGTTTTTTTAAATAGCAGCAGTGGAGAGCCATCGAAGGATGAACAACGCAAATCATAGCAATGTGAACGTACCCAACAAAAAAGGGGAATGCGCAAATTGGAGGACTTTTCGGTGGCTGTTTAGGAGAGTTGTTTTTGCGTTTCAATGACAAAACACACGCACTATTTTCGAAATTTATTAAGCGATTTTTGCTTTACGGACAATTTGGATAATTCTTTTTCATCACAATAGATTTTAGCAATTCATTCCCATTTAAAATATTTCCGGTGAAAGTACTTCAACATTTACAATTTTAAAATTACTAAACACATACATACATACATACCGGACTCGCTCAGTTGGGCCGTCACGGTTGGGCCGGCACGGTTGGGCCCCAGCATGATTTTCCACTTAAGCTTTTTTCGTTGGCATCCAAATCCAACAATCTTGGTATCATTCGAAAGCTCTTAACATGCTCTATTAGCCTAACAAAAAACAAAAAGATTTTTAAGCCTGGAAAAAATTTTTTTAAGAAAAACTTCAAAAATTCCGACTTTTTCGAATTTTTATGTATAACTTTTTTAGTAATTGTCTAATCGCTAAGCAATAGTTTAGAAAAAGCTTCTAAAACATGATAGCTTTCGAATGATACCAACAATGTTGGATTTGGATGACAAAGAAAAAAGTTGTAGAAAGTTATAGTGGAAAAATATGCTGGGGCCCAACCGTGCCGGCCCAAACGTGACGGCCCAACCGTGCCGGCCCAACTGAGGTAAACCGATACATACATATATTTATCATCAATTTGACAAAAATTGTAAATAAAGTACCGAAACGAAAAGTGCAAATTTAAATCACATAATTAAAGCCAAGAATAGCTACTGGGTTCTACGGAGTGGGGCGAGCTTCGGACCCGGACGATGTAAATAACTTTTCATATTTTTGATTATAATATAGTAAATCCAAAAGCCGCTTCATCTCTAACCAAAATGAACAATTTTGGTATCATTCGAAAGCTTTAAAAATGGGAGAATATTTTTCAACTTTTTTTACATGTCGGTACCATCTTATTTTTTGACCCTCTCGAATTCTTGGCGTTTCGCCTATTTAAAATTTTGTTAAATTGATGATTATATTTAGAGCTCGGTATTTTGAAAAAAGCCTGGACCTGGACCTGGATTCCATGTTGGACCTGGACCTGGATTTCCTGGACAAAAATCCAGGAAAATCCAGGTCCAGGAAAAATCCAGGCTCTTCGAGACCTGGATCCAGGCCTGGACCTGGATTTTTTGAAATTCGTTTTAAAAATCAAAAAAATGTTTGAAAAAATTAATTATTTGCTTAGAAACATCTAAAAATATCTAATTAATAATAATAATGTTTTTTAAATTTATTTAATCTGTTTTTGAGAAATTGAAAAAACATCGGTCACTTAAAAAAATAAATTCTAAAATTTTGTCCAGGAAAATCCAGGTTTTTTCCTGTTTTGCCTGGACCTGGACCTGGATTTTTTTTTCACATTTGACCTGGACCTGGATTTCCTGGACAAAAATCCAGGAAAATCCAGGTCCAGGAAAAATCCAGGTTTCCAAAAAATGGCCTGGACCTGGATCCAGGAAAAATCCAGGCCTGGATCCAGGTCCAGGCCGAGCTCTAATTATATTGTACATATTATTTTACGACTAATAAAAGAGATAACCTTCGTCCATGAACTTCTTGGACCAGTCTTGACAATTAAATTGGCAAAGACTGTAAGTGCCCATTCCTTCCATTTTGCGAAAAATGTCCTCCATTGATGCGAATCCCAAGGAGATTGGTTGGTCGGCAATTATGGCACGGTGCTTTTCGTAGGCCCCAAAGCTTAACCAATTTGTTTCCTTTTTTGTAATCATTCAAATTTATTGCAATTTTCAATTTTAAGTTCGTCATTTTTTCTAATTTTTTTTAAAGCAGATGCTCTTTATAATAATAAACAAATCGGCGAGCTTTTTGTTGTTCAAAATGTAGCAATTTTTCAAAGCAAAAGAACAAACTTCGCGTGTTTTCCCGACCCACTGAAGTCGTATGTTCGCGGTGCAGATGTTTGACAGACAAAACATTTAACGGTGACGCGAACGGCGTGATGCCGAAACTTCTTGTGTGATTGGACTCGAATCATTTGGTGCGCCATTATAGAAGCATGAGTGCAAATGTAATTGGTGGACAAATCGGTGCACATGGCCGAATTGTGCCAATGGGATAATAAAGCCGTATCCGGCTTGATGCTGTCGGAGGAAGATGATGATGAACGAGAACGGGGCATTTATTCTAGAAAATGCTGAAAAAACTTCTAATGTGTGAGGGGGCGAGGATGACAAAAGCGTTGGAAATAGTTACAATGAACAATATTAGCCTATGAAATTCTTTATAAGCTTTAATTTGTTTAAATTTGTTAAGTCAAGCACAATCGGCGGGTTTAATTGACTTTGAGTTTTTCATAGTACGCTAAAAGGAATAACTAAGAATTTTTTAGAGAAATTTTAGCATTCTTAAAACCCAAGTGTTTTTTAGGGCCCTGATTCTTCTTATTTTCTTTTCGTCTCTAATTTTGTGACTTAAAGCGTTTTATTTATATATTTTCAGATTTTTTGCATACCAGTAAAACCTCTATTTGAATGCCCGGGCATTGTATTGTTCAACCCCTCAAAACTTGGAATATTTTTTGTGGGTCAAAAAGGAGTGGTGAAAAATATTTTTCTAGCCAGTTTTATAGTGCAGAGCATGAATATGAGTTTATTTTACATTCTACAAATTTTTGAATTTTTAAAAAATTTTTTGAAATTTTTCTTTTTGGCCCTTGGGAATTTAGGATAGTATTTGAAATTCATAACTCATTTCAAAGTGGGTCAATCTAAGTACAATAAAGCTTTTGAAATAGAGAAAAATAAGGAGAATTTTATGAATTTTATTTGAAATTTTTATCATCAAAACGAAAAAAAATTTTCCAGAAATTCTGGAAAAATTCGAATTTTCAGACAAAAAATCAGAACTCGGTTCCTAGAGCCTACCTATTTTCAGTTTTTAAAGCCTAAAAATATCATCCCAAGTCATGAATAGAGCTGGGAATTTAGTCACGAAAAATCTCCAAAAATTCGACTAAAAAGAAACGGACAAGAGGGTCGGTCGGTCGGTCGGTTCGAAAAAACCCGTAAAACTCAAAAATTTCTCGGTCAGTTTTTTCGGTCCAAAACCGAAAAAAACCGAACGGTCCGATCTTAAGTTTTACTTATTTTTTCTGCTGCTTTAACTCGACGAGAAATGCACGAAAAACACATTTTTTGTTCGAAGCGTTTTATCGCCCTTAGAAATCCTTATTTTGGATGTTCGCCCTTAATATTCTTGATATCATTCGATAGCCCTTAATAAAACGCTAAACAATATTTTATAGTCCTACTGATAAAATTGAATACATTTAATTTCACAAAGTTTATGAACAAACGCATCACAACAACATGGGTATACAAAATTAGGCGTTAAAATTGGAATTGAATATTATGCCCTATGGATACAAAATACAATACAGTACATATACAATATACACGTACGTACTCAAACAGCAAAACCATAATAGACAGAATATACAATACATACACATCAATGTCGCCATCAAAAATCGTTATCAAAATTCATTTCATCTCGCGTATCATCCATCAGAAGCGACGTCCGGTGAAGAAAGCTGCGCGCTGCGTCCGGCAGACAAAGGAACACTGACTGTCGCACATCACACCGTATTCATGACAGTATCTAAAATGGGGATAAAGTTAGGGGTACTGTATGCACATCCCCACCACACTGTAACCGCACCTGTTGGCCATGTCGCACACCCAACTTGACAAAAAGTCGTCCATCCATGCGAACCAGTCCGTCAAATAGAACAGCGTTCCCCGTGACGAGCCGAGCATGAAGTGCACCGGTGGCCAAGCCCAGCGGACGCATGCGGCGATCATCGCGACAGCCAACCGTTCCATGAAGCCCATGCCAAAGTAGATGCACAAAAGGATGAAGGCGAAGCGGAAGAGCTAAAAAGGAGGGGGAAATCCATTAAATCGTACACTCATCCGTCAAATTTGGCATTTTTGGCTCACCCGATACTGCCACAGGTCCGCAAAGAAGTCCCACCCGTTGCCAACAGCGGTGTACACAGGGCCAAGGTTGATTGTGGACAGTGAAGCGACCGCGCCGCTGATTTGGTCAACAAAGCCCTCCTCATCCGCGTTGACGTTGTTGTTGGGATCGTCGATGATCGGCTGCTCTTGCTGAATGCTTAAACAGAGGGAAAAGCATTAAAATGTGGCAAACAATTTGAAATGAATGAATTTTACTCAATTTGGTCCACCGTCTGATCACTTTCAACCCAATCGTAGGACAACCAATTGTCACCGATCACCGAAATTGACCTGAAAAAGAGGGGAAAATGGGGGATGGTGACAAAATGATTTCAATTTTTTTTGCCTGCGAAGGCCTCCGCCATGTCCGTTGCCGGTGCCGTCGTCGTCGTTGTTGTTGCCGTTGTTGTTCTGCTGTTGTCGTTGTTTGGCCTTCACCACCAACGCATCGGTCAGCTCAAGTTGCAGCGCTTCATCAGGGCGCAGATCCTTCGCCGATTTGACTTTGCGCTCCGTTTGTCCGTTGTTTTGCTGTGGAGTCTGCGGCGGCACCATCTGCTGCTGATTGTGCTGTTGTTGCTGCTGCTGGTCGTCCACCATCACAGTTGGATCACTGAAAAACAAATCAGTGAAAATTTTTGCCGTAATTTTCATTTTACAAAAGAGAAGAGAAAGAGAATGCCATCAATTCAAAGGGAGGAGAGGGCCAAACTCTGAAATCATTGGAACTAAAACAAGAAAAAATCTCGCTAAAAACGTTTGTTAGTGTTTCCTGGTTAAATCTGCAGAAACAATTTGGAACTTTCTAAAAATGGCATTATCATCACGGCATCCTCTCCCCCTCCCCCTCCAATGGCACCAAAACTCTACCGTTTGTTGTTGTTGCTCGTCTCCACTTGTGGCGTTGGCGGTGGTTGCGGTGTTGTCGAATTGATGGTGGTCGCTTGTGGCGGCGGTTGATGCTGCTTTGGCTGATGTTGCGCCTGCTTCACCGCTTCTGCTACTAGTGCTGGTGTTGTCGCCGCTTCTTCATCCGCCGATTGTTGGTCCGTCTGTGTTGCGATGTCTTCCCGCTGGACGGGCACGTGTTGCGTCAGTTGTTGTTTCGGCTGTTGCTGTTGGTTGTGCTGCTGCTGCGATTGTTCCGTCGGTTGTCCTCTTGATCGGCGTCAGAATGGCCATGGTGTGCGAATTGCATGAACGACCAGCAGGCGAATGCGTGTTGTTGGCGTTGGCGTTGTTTTGGGCTCCATCATCATTTGTTGACGAAGACATTGAATTACGTTGTTGTTAGCGGCGGCGATGACGAAAATTTGGGCAGAAAATGGCAAGGAATAAAAAGGATTGAATAGCAAATTTATTGGGCAAAGATTCGCATTCATAAAAAATTGTCCTTTTATATCAAACGTTTTACAAAAATTGCTTTTGCTAAATCCTTTTTTTCTTCCGCTATAAAAGCGGGGCCAGGACGTTTTCGCGTGAGTGGCCTATTAGGACTGAAATTGGTCGGATGGGTGCCGAACATACATTTCGACCTATTTCGAGTCCCAAACCCGATTTCAATGAGACACAGAATCCGACCATCGGCATCACGACATTTCTTTTCTTTTTTTCTTTTCGGGGGCAGGGAACTCTTCTTTTCACATATCCAAGAGATTAACCAATTGGAAAGTCTTAACTTTTTGTTCAATTTTTTGCCGTACAAAAATTATGTCCCAAACATTTTACGCCAAATAACTCAATTTTATATAGAAAAAATTCTGTAATAGGGGTTGGAAATTTTTTTAAATTATGATAAATAAGCCTGCCAGAAAGAGAGAAAACAATTTTATACCAAATTGCATTTGGGATGGTGAATCTACACAAATACCAGCAGAGCATTATACCGTGAAAAATTATTAGACTGTATAATAATTTGTCAGTATTAATTTAGTTTATAAAATTCACTTAAATATAGATTAAATTAAGCACCCGAAGTAAAACGGGAGTGAAAAAATTTTTCAAAATATAAAAAATTCCGCCTCCCCTCGATTCGTCTACTCAAATTCGTCTATTCAACGATTCGTCTACTCGACGATTCGTCTACCCAGCCAAAAAGTGACGATTCGTCTACTCAGCAAAAAAGCCACGATTCGTCTATTCAACAATTCGTCTACTCGACAATTCGTCTACTCAACCAAAAAATGACGATTCGTCTACTCAGCAAAAAAGCCACGATTCGTCTACATTATTCGTCTACTCCGCCAAAAAATTTCTAAAACCCGGATTCGAACTCGAAAAACTTTTAAAATCATTTTTCTGGAGTTTCACAAATTGCCTAGTACAATACAGGCTCTTCATCGTCGTTTCCCTCATTTTGCGTGATAAAAACGCTGCTGTCGTCGAATTCTGACGACTTTCTTGTGCGTTTGGGTGCCTTTCGTCGCTGTTGTTGTTCAATTAGTGTTCGAATTGATTTCATTTGCTTAAAATGAGAAAATTGATTTAAAATAGACTTAATTAATAAATTATGAGAAAAAAAGTTGAAGAGTAGCAAAAGTTTAGGAGGAAAATAGCATAAATATTTGTACTTTTAAGCTGGTTTTTGGTCTAAGTGTAGGTATCGTGCTGAGTCGATCCTAAAAAAGTATCAATGGGGCGATCCTAAAAAAGTATCAATGGGGCGTTCCTAAAAAAGTGTCAATGATAATAAATAATTAAATTTAATAATTGTTAATACAAATATTTTAAAATTTATATAAATATTTTTTATTTTTTAATTAATTTTAGACCGATTTTCAATTTGATTAATGTACAATTGAAATGTATCATCATAATATTTAAAATTATTATTCCAATTAAATTAAATGAAAATATTTTTGATCAAATTATAGTAAATATTTTAACCATTCAGTAAATTTCTTGAAAAAAATTTAATTCCATTAAAAATAACGTCACTTTTTGAGTCCGTAATAAGAGACGAATACGCGAGACAAAAGAAAATAAAGTGTCTTTATTTCCTTTTTTTCATAGCTTTTGACAAGTGATATCGCTAGAGGATTTTTTACGAATCTTTCAAATCCGGATTTGTGGCCTTCCAAATAATCAAGTAAGAGCAAGAGAAAAATAAAGCTAATAAAAAATATTTTCATTTTTTATGACAATATATGACAAGAAGGATTTTAACACTGAAAGGGACGATATTTTATAAATTGAAAATTTTTATTAATATGGCAAATAATATTGACAGCATTGATTATCGTTTCCGATGTAATAATATTTCATGCTAAAAATATTTTTATTATCTGCTTAAATATTATCTAATTAAATTATAATTAATTTAATTATTCATTATCATTGATACTTTTTTAGGATCGCCCACATTGATACTTTTTTAGGATCGCCCCATTGATACTTTTTTAGGATCGCCCACATTGATACTTTTTTAGGATCGACCTAGCACCGTAGGTATGTCATAAAGTCATAACAAGTCCAGGGTCCATGAAAAAGGAAGAATTTTCATATTCAAATGATTTTTGTTCACAAATAATTTTATATTTGGTATAGTAGACGAATCGTTACTTTTTGGCTGAGTAGACGAATCGTTTAGTAGACGAATCGTAGCTTTTTTGCTGAGTAGACGAATCGTTACTTTTTGGCTGAGTAGACGAATCGTCGAGTAGACGAATCATTGGCGCGCCGTAGAATTGTTTGAATGAAAAAATTTAACAAGAAAATGAACCAAAAACATTTAAAAACATTATGCCAAAGAGATTTTCGAATTAAAAAGAACAAATTTTGGCTAAATCATAACCCGGTAAAACCCGGTCAAAAATGCCGGGTTCCGGGCCGGGTTGGATTTTCAAAAACGACCGGGTTCCGGGCCCGGCCTATCAAAACCCGGTCAACCCGGATTTTCCCAAAAATCGCCGGGCCGGGTTGCCGGGCCCGGAAAAACCCGGTACCGGGCCCGGCCCGGTCCGATCTCTAATGACAACTTAAAAATCCAAAATTTCTTGGTATGTTCAACATCTATGAGTTCAACACAAGGATTTTCTCCAAGTTTCAAAACAAATGACAACAAAAATGTGAAAAAACCGAGTTTCTGAATTTCCTTTAATTTTATTTCTCGTGAAAATTTTTTAAGGTCGGTAAAATGCAATAGAGTCGCCTCAATTCCGTTTTCTGATTTTCCCATTTTTTTCAGTGCGCCACCTCCTGTTAAGCCCAAGAATCCAACCGATGAGAAGACTTCGACAAATGAAATTGCTGGCATCAGTGTCAAGCTTTGGATCATCATTGGCGTCTCAGTTTTGCTCATGTAAGTTTTCTGCGGCATTTTCTTTTGCCAATGCCATCATCAATCACAATCATTCTCCCGTTTTCCCCCATTTTCAGCCTCGTTGTTGTGTGTGCCATTGTTGTGATTTGCTGTTTGTGCCGTGGAAGCCGTGCCGACCGGTACAACCATAAAATTTCAATAGAAGTGCCAAGCAGTTTCCACACATCGCGGCAGGGACCAACGGATTCGATGGACTGGCCGCCGACCTCAGCTCCTGCTGGACATGGCCATGGTCGTGGAGGACGAAGTGGTGGTGGTGCGATCACGGCGGTGCCGAGCGGAATGATGTCCAAAATGCCAACAACGAAGACGAAGCAGCCGTTCTCGTGGCGGAGTCTGATACCGGAGAGCTTACGCTCAACTGGACCATCGCCATCAACAGCAACAGTGCCATCGCCATCATCAGCAACAGTGCCATCGCCATCAACAGCAACAATTGAAGGAGGAAGTGCGCAGACAAAATTGAAGGCGTCGTCGACAGTGCCATCGGGAGGATAAAATTACACAACGTGGTGATGTGCAATGAATGAATGCGACGGACGGCGATGGCATTCGATAATAATGGACGAAGAATTTCACATTTAATTGTCTGTCGTGTGATATTTGTGTCCCCCATTTTGATGTGTTCATTCATTCATTTCCTGTGTATGTTACCACCACTACATGTGTAGTATTGTGTTGTATGCTGCCAATTCGGTTTGTATTATGTGGAATAATGTGTATATTTGTATGTAGATAATACCGTGTATATATGTATAAAATATATGTAATCCTTTGGAATTAGGCCAGTTATTGCTAGGATTAACAATAAGATTTATGTTTATGAAAAATAGTGCCCCATTCTGTTCATTTTCCGCAGTCGGTTTTTTGGTACTCTTTCAGTTTGGGTCCCCCTTTTTGGTCAAATTTTTCAAAGCGTAGCCAGTAGAGATGCGCTGTGAATCACGGTTACCATGAATTTCACGGGTTTTTTCACTCACGGTCACGATTCACGGTACCAATTCACGGTTATTGTGTGAAAAATTTACACTGGATAAAATCGAAAATTTACGAATTACATATTGTTTTCGGTGCTAGGTCGATCCTAAAAAAGTATCAATGTGGGCGATCCTAAAAAAGTATCAATGTGGGCGATCCTAAAAAAGTATCAATGGGGCGTTCCTAAAAAAGTATCAGTGATAATGAATAATTAAATTAATTATAATTCAATTGAATAATATTTAAGCAGATAATAAAAATATTTTTAGCATGAAATATTATTACATCGGAAACGATAATCAATGCTGTCAATATTATTTGCCATATTAATAAAAATTTTCAATTTATAAAATATCGTCCCTTTCAGTGTTAAAATCCTTCTTGTCATATATTGTCATAAAAAATGAAAATATTTTTTATTAGCTTTATTTTTCTCTTGCTCTTACTTGATTATTTGGAAGGCCACAAATCCGGATTTGAAAGATTCGTAAAAAATCCTCTAGCGATATCACTTGTCAAAAGCTATGAAAAAAAGGAAATAAAGACACTTAATTTTCTTTTTTCTCGCGTTTTCATCTCTTATTACGGACTCAAAAAGTGACGTTATTTTTAATGGAATTAAATTTTTTGCAAAAAATTTACCGAATGGTTAAAATATTTACTATAATTTGATCAAAAAATATTTTCATTTAATTTAATTGGAATAATAATTTTAAATATTATGATGATACATTTCAATTGTACATTAATCAAATTGAAAATCGGTCTAAAATTAATTAAAAAATAAAAAATATTTATATAAATTTTAAAATATTTGTATTAACAATTATTAAATTTAATTATTTATTATCATTGACACTTTTTTAGGAACGCCCCATTGATACTTTTTTAGGATCGACTCAGCACGTTGTTTTCATAGAGACATTTTGGGCAGTTTTTTGTAGAAAATTTCCATTTGATGGTTTTTTATATAACGCCCTTATTGATAAGGAAATAGTACACTGTCTAACTGTCTGGTTATGCTTTTGAAAAATTTGACCAAAATGGGGGACCAAAACTGAAAGAGTACCGGTTTTTTTGTCTCGTGGTTATCAAATTTCTTTGAGCTAATTTCAAAGGATGTCCTTGGCATCCAAGGACATTTTTTCCAAGGAAGAGCCAAATTCCAAGGACGAAAGTTAAATGCTTTTTTAATTGCTCACCCAATGCAATTAGTGCCAGTAAAAAGCCAAAAGAACACACTGTTCCAATTGTCCCAATTTCCGTCTTCCCAATGAACCGCCGCTGTCTCCCCAATAATTTTGCAACGCTTCATTATCCAATTGCCCAATTCCTTTGCTTTGGCCAACGTCAGCTTTTCTTGCGTTCGTTCGTTCACCAATTCAAATGGCGCAATTTGCATTGATGGCACAGGAACAGTAAAACGAATTTTGTAACTGACGGAAGAATTGGCATTGGCACGGAGAAAATGCTAAACAATTTGAAAAACAAAAATCAATTGTTTGCCGCTGAAAACAATCAGCACCAGTTGCAGCTGGCAACCGATCAAACATCGATTGAACTCAGATTCAGCAGATCGGTGAGAATTGTAGGTGAAATGAGACGACGACGACGACGACATAAATCGTCCAAATGATCACCATGGGTAAAGCTCAAACGGCGAATGTTTGACGAAAAATGGACCATATTTCATGAACAAAAACATCCCAAATCTGCTGGCCATCTGTGGTGTGTGATGATGGAACCCACAAATCTAAATTGGTGCCTCTTTTGTCGAAACTTTGCTGATTTGAAGTTCCGTCCATCTCCACCCCATTGGGAAAGGACTCAGCGGCAGCAGAGAAGGAGAGCGAAAGTGATCGGCATTTGTGAGAAAGTCTGAACCTTTTGTCAACAACAGCCCGGGCGTGCTGACGTTCTATTCAAATCAAGCAAAAAATTGTTTTTCGTGCGTTTCAGGCCTTAGAGTCCAGGAAAAAATATGGATTTACTATAATTGGATTGCTCTACAAATCATCGGCTTAATTCAGAAAGTGATCTGCCCCATTCCTATACATTTTATCACTAATCAATTATGATCGATCATTTGGGAATTAATTAATTTCTTCTTCTGCGGCTGATCACTGTTTTTGTTCGTTTGTCCGTCACTCATTTGTCAGCAGAAGACAGCCCATCTGTGATGCTTTGTCCAGCTTCTTGTTCTTCCACTTCTTCCGGTGGCGGAGACAATGGCCTAAATTAAGCGCAATTTGAATTATTTAAACAAAATTAAATGCCATTTTTAATTGCTCACCCGATGCAATCAGTGCTACTGAAAAGCCAAATGGACACATTGTTACAATTTTCATCTTTCTGAAGCTGAACTGCCGCGGTCTCCTCAATAATTTTGCATCGTTTCATTATCCAATTGCCCAATTCCTTTGCTTTGGCCAATGTCAGCTTTTCCTTTGTCTTTTCGTTCACCAATTCAAATGGCACCATTTGCATTGACGGCGTATGAACATAAAAATGAATTTCGTAACTGACGGAAGAAAAGGCATTGGCACGGAGAAAATGCTAAACAATTTGGAAAACAAAAATAGAGAAATTAAAAATCAGTGATTTGCCGAAAATGTGGGCCACACCTCCTTGAAACTGTTGATCCAATTAATGTCCGTTTGTTTGTTGTAATATTCGCAACGCAATCGCTTCGGTTGGCCATCTTTTCTCGGAATGTGCAACCATTTGGAAAGAACTTGGCCAGCCGTTACGTATGGCCCATCAAAATCACCAATCGCAGCGGGCAAACGACCATATAAATCGATAGAATCCAGATTCAGCAGATCAGTGAGAATTGTTGGCGAAGTGAGACCACGCAAATAGTCCCAATCAACACCATCGGTAAAGCACAAATGGCGAATATTGGCCGAAAAAACGGGCCAAATTTTACAAACAAAAATGTCCCAAATTGGCTGGCCATCCATGGTGTGTGAAGAAGAAATCGACAACTGTAAATTGATGCCTCTTTTTTCAAAAATTTGGTGATTTGAACGGAGAAAAGCGATGACAGAATGATCAATGTACCTGAAAATGGAACGAATGCTTTTTATTGTCATAGCTCTGATTCTGAATTACTCAATCTGAAGGCGCTTAAAACGAATTTTTCTGGGCAACGGACAGTCGGGCAATGGAAATGGCACAAATTGGTCATCCATTTGTACAGATAGCTTCGGTTCTGGTCCTTTGTCCTTGCGACAAATTGCGATTGGTCTCCAAATTGTCAATTCGCTTTTGCCATCGAAATGTTTGTCCACCAACGCATTGAAACGTGGCGAAAGAAGTGCCAATTTGAGGCCGAGTTGGGCATGGTCCAAAACAGGGCAAAATGTCCATCCAAACGTCATTGCAAATCCAACTGAATTGTGGGAAAACCCAAAAAAAAATTACATTTTGAGCGGCCTTAAAATGAAATTTTATAAATTTTTACAAATTCTCACATTTTCTTCAAAAAAGTTCGTTTATTCATTTTCCTGGCCACTCGAACACTTCGCCGTTTTCCAAGTGATGTCACAAGTGAACCCATCGGTTGCTGTTCAGCACGTTCACCAATTGCGGTAGAAAAAATGAGGCGATTATTTACGGAAGAAAACATTTTCTTTTTTCTGACATGCGGTGCCATTAAAAACAAAAATAATTTAAAGGGAAGGAATAATTGCAAAATTATTGCATTAGAAATTTTGAAGAGGAGGACAAATGCGGAGCAGAAGATGGGTGCAAAAGACAGAATGATTTGAATGGGTCAATGGGGAAAAACATTTGTGTGGGGGACTGAAATGGACATTTACAAAATGCCAAAAAAGACATTTAAATTGCCGTCCCAACACGAGGCAAACCGAAAAACAAACTGTTTTATAGCCATGAAAGTGGATTGATAAATAGGGCTCACATTTATACGGAACCCGTCAGTTCGGCCCCCACGGTTCAGCCCCAGCATGTTTTTCCACGATAGCTTTTTTTTGGTTATTCAAATCCATCAATCCTTGATATCATTCGAAAGCTCTTAACATGCTCTATTAGCCTTACCAAAAGCAGGTAGATTTTCAAGCCTGGAAAAAATTTTATTAAGAAAAAACTTGAAAATTTCGACTTTTTCGCAATTTTCATGTATAACTTTTTTGGTAATTGTCTAATCGCAAAGCAATAGCTTAGAAAAAGCTTCTAAACACTTTAAGCTTCCGAATGATACCGACAATATTGGATTTGGATTACAAAGAAAAAAGTTATAGAAAGCTATAGCGGAAAAACATGCTGGGGCCGAACCGTGGGGGCCGAACCGTGAGGGCCGAACTGACGTAGACCGCATTTATACTAGTTGCTAAAAACTTTCAAATTTAGGCGTGTAAAATTTTAAAATTTTACCCAAAAAGGAACAAAATTATGCCAAATTAATAGGGCTCGAAATTATATGGACTAAATGCAAATATGGACATCAAACTTACACCAAAAAAAGAGCAAACTTGTGATTTTTAACCATTTCATGAATTTCGTTGAAAAATATTCATAAAAAATAGCTATAATTTTGAAAAATTTACAAAACGAAGTTCGTAAAAAATTTAAGAAACTGAAAAATGAAATTTATTTCTTAAAAAAATTTAAAAATTGGAAAAAAATGAAATAGAATTTCGTAAAAGTTCAACGAAATGCAATTCAATAACGTAAAAGTTTTGAGTTTTTTGCACAAAAATTTTTTTCCAATTTTTTCGATTTTTACCAAAAATTTTACGAAATAGACGGACTCGCTCAGTTCGGCCGTCACAGTTCGGCCCTCACGGTTCGGCCCCAGCGTGTTTTTCCACGATAGCTTTTTATTTATAATCCAAATCCAATAATCTTGGTATCATTCGAAAGCTCTTAACATGCTTTATTAGCCTTACAAAAAGCGGATAGATTTTAAAGCCTGGAAAAATTTTTATTAAGAAAAACTTTCAAAATTTCGAGTTTTTCGAAATTTTCATGTATAACTTTTTTGATATTTGTCTAATCGCGAAGCAATAGCTTAGAAAAAGCTTCTAAACTTGTTAAGCTTTCGAATGATACTAACAATGTTGGATTTGGATTACAAAGAAAAAAGTTATAGAAAGTTATATTGGAAAAACACGCTGAGGCCGAACCGTGAGGGCCGAATCGTGACGGCCGAACTGAGGTAAACCGGAAATAGACCCGCCAATTCCAAAGTATTGGCGAATTGACTGCACAAAATTTTAAAAATATAATCTATTTTCACCTTAAAAACGCCAAAAAAAAAAGTATCGGCCGAAAAAAATACGGATTACGAACTACGGATCCGTAAAAATCCGTATACGGATCCCGTCCGTATCCGATCTCTAATTATAAGGCTATCATTTTTCGGCAATTATTCATATTATTTTATTTAACATGTCTATCCAAAATATTTTCAAAACCCCAACAAAACCCTTTAATTTTTTCAACCTGGCAACTTTTCGACCTTAGTTTCTGCTGGAATCTGTTAGTAATTCCCCCCCCCCCCCCCCGCCCCTAATGAATGTCAGATTCGTGATCAGCGACCAACTGAAACCGCTGGAAACTTGTTTTTCTGGCAAAAAAAATTTTGAATTTTTTTTCCGAAAAGGGGGTGACAAACTACAGTTTTACCAAAATTTCAACCCCTGGACCATCGGCAGTATTACTGCAACTCTTTTATATGTCTCACTTTTTCTTACTAATTTGTTTTAATTGCTTTTTATTTTTTGGCTCGAAATCAATTTTTATTTAATGGCACCGCCTGCCGAGAAAAAGCAAAAACTTTGTCCGCCGTTGAAAATGAAAAGCAATCGTCATCGTCGGCTTCTTTTGTGACACCATTTGGAGGACGGAAGAAAATGTGAGTGCTCATATTTTTGCATTAGGATTCGATTCTGATATCCATTTCGACTGAATTCGACCCCCAAACCCTGATTTGAACAAATTCAACAAAATTCACAATTAAAAAAATCGAAACAAATACATGGAAATGGCAATGATTATTGGCACGAATAGAATCATGAATACGTGCAATCAAAAATTATAAAACTCTGCCGCCTCTGGGAAACAAAATTCGTACACCTGAGAACCTCTAAACATTTAATGTTATGTATTTCAGCTGGATTTGCAAAGATGTTTGGATGGATATTCTGCCATTCTGTCAGTCGTCTTCAACTCGGCCTTCAAATTTGCTCCGATTTCGCCCCGTTTCGATGTTTTGGTGGACACGCATTTCGACTGCCAACCCGAATTGACAATTTGGAAAAAATATACAATTTGCAAGAAAAGCGAAAGACCATTTTATGGGCAAAGTTTCGTTGACGACGGAGAGCCTTGTCTTTCCGTATATATCCGTGGCAAAATTATGCGATTTCCGTGCCACGAACTGCCCAACAAAATTCGCTTCAGTTTCCTTCAAATTGAGTAATTCAACATCAATTTTCGGCGTATATTTACGCATTTGGCACTTTTATAATTTGGTTGGCACGATGAAACCCCGTAGGGGGGAGGGACCCTTTTGATTACAATTTTTTTTTTGCAAATAGAGATTTTCGGGGTCGTTGAATACGATTTAATGATTATTTCGACCGATTTCGAACCCCGCCGACTTAAATTTGAACAAAAAAGTCAAAATTTAGAATTGTTGCTCGAATTCGGGTTCGGACTTCGAAATTGGTTGACACAAAATTGCAAAACGTTAGAATTTTTCAATTTTTTTTTTCTTAAAAATTTTCTTAAACTTTTAATTTTTTTTTTCATTTGGCGGTTTACCCATTTATGTTGTCCCATTTTTGCGCAGATACATCGACCCAACGGTCATCGAATTTTTCCGTTTAAACAAGCAAATCTTTGACCGAAGGGGCACCAAATTGACATTGCAAGTGTCCATTGGGAGGCCTATTTGGGATGCAATGTCCCAGGACATTTGGCCAATTTTTGAGTCAAGCATTCGCCATTTGGCCTTCTATTTTCCTGCAAATTTGAACAATTTGCGTCGTTTCGTTCACTGATCTCACGCAACTAAAGTCGATCAGTTCCTATCGTCTGTTCCCCGCTCCAATTGCTTATGATGGGGCATGTGCAACTGCTGGCGAAGTGTTGTCCAAATGGTTGCACACGCCGACAACCGATGGCCAACCGAAGCATTTGTGTTGCAGATTCACTGGCAATTATGCAGCAAAGGGACAAGAATTGGTCAACAAGTTCAAGGAGGTCGTCCGTCATCTTTGTCCGTGATTGTTGGTGTAGCCCCAAAAGGGGATGCTTTTCTGTTATGCCTCCCGCCCCATAAAAATTTCATGATCTCGACAAAGGAAAGCATTTTTCTAGGGTATTTTCATAAAAATTTATATTGTATACCGTATTTTCTCTAATTATACCCCATGGCTCAGAAAGGGGGGGGGGGGGTAATTGGAGACTGGGGGATTAATGGAGATTGGGGATAATTAGAGAAAATAAAATATATATTATTTCTCAATAGGCATTCCGTCGTGCCACCACCACCACTTCTGCCTGCTACAACATTGAAATTTTGTTGGATTTGGACTCGTCAATGGACCAATTTGAATTGATGAACGAAACGACCCAAGAAAAGTTGACATTGCAAAAAGAAGGCAATTGTGGAAAGAACAAATGTTTCGAATGTGAGAAAATGAATGGTTGGCTGTTGAAGAAGCGAAGTTTATCATCAAATGTTGTTGCTTTTGGGGAGACGGTTCAGCACCAGCAGCAGCGGAACCACAACATTTTGGACAATTTGCACGATGTCCGAATTGAATTGGCTGGTCCAAATTGCATTGGGTGAGCATCAGTGGTGCCAAAACGAATTGACATTGTGTGGAGAAGTGGTTTTTGTAGGAGATGATAGTAAATGGAAGAAGGGGCATAGGTTCGCGTCCGTTCCACAACATTTTAATGTTTTGATTTATTTTATGTCCAAAAATTGGTCATTCAAAATTGGAAAATCTTGGTATCATCAGAAAGTTCTTGGGGAGGAGAAACTTTTTCGAAGCACACATACTTTGCAATTTGATCAGTTCGAAAACAGTTAAAGGCATTTGAAAATTTGTTTTTTGAATATCTTTTTAGGAAACTCTTAATTTGCCTTATTTATAAACCCTTAGAAAATTTCATGAAAATTTTCTCTTTCGATATGCAAAATTTCATTCGAAAAAAGTCACATTTGTGGTTAAGTAAATTCAGTGTTTCTCTGTTAACAGAGATAAAGAAATAGGACGCCAAAATGAGAGGCGTATTTTTCTATACTCTCTTTATTTATTCCTTATCTCTCGTTTTTTGAAAAGGTTTGAAATTATTCTTCGAATTCAAATTTTAGGCCTTTGTCTCCGCCCGCCGACCAAAACAACGAAAAACGCGCCAATTACTGAACCTATGGCCATTTGAGAAAAGAAGAAATGACCGACCATTTGATTACCTCTGCTGGACTTTGATTTGATGCTATTTTCTCTTTGAATGCTTACTTTTTCTTGTCGGTTTTTGATTTGATGGATTTTCATTCAAAAATTGCAATAAATTTCTAAAATTTGATTATTTTTTTTTTTTTGGCGGCGTCCTTTGAAGAAAATTCGTGTTCAGCGACCTTGAAATTATATTTTGCTTACTAATTTGTTTTAATTGGTTTTTATTTTTTGAGACGAATTAATTTTAATGGCACCGCATGCCGAGAAAAATCTTTGTTCATAAACTTTGTGAAATTATATGTGCTCAATTTTATCAGTCGTGTTGTGGATGTTTGTTTTGAAAAGCCGACAAATGCCTGCTGATGTTCAGGTAAAAAAAATCGTTAAATATACATATAACCAAAAGTTCAAAAAAAACTTTCCCGGCGGCGCCTATCGGCACCGCCGGACCCTTAATTTTGGGTTCGCTGCGACTCTGATTAGTCGGGGTCGGTTCGGCGGTGTCTAATTCGGGGTCCGGGGCCTGGTTGTCGGTCTCCAGGGGGCAAAGATGGCTGATTGGTCGTGTGATGGTTTGCCCATTCGGCATTCGCAGCTGGACGCTCCGTACATTCGGGGTGGAGCCATTTAGGGCGACGACGACCCCCATGGGCCATAAGTTCCGGGGGCGGAGGTCCTCTTCGACGATGACTACTTGGCCGACGTGAGGTGTGGTGGGGGCCCGGAGGCGGGGCCCTTTGTGGGTCCATCCGGCACGTTCTCGAATGGTGTCCGATCACCACCCGTTGATTGATTGATTGCGTTGAGTGCGCTCCGTTGAGCTGCTTGGAGTTGGCCTTGTGCGCTTGAGTTGAGTGCGGTGCAGGTCGCCGCGGTGGTGTCGACAAGGCCCGATGAGTTCGGGCGTTGAAATTTGCCGGGAGGGGAAGCAGGAGTGGGACGGGAAACTTTTGCCGGGGTCAAACGGGGGGCAAGTGCAGAGGAAAAATTCACACCAAATTTTATCTCAAACTTGGGTAATTAAACCAAAAAAGTGGACAATGGGCGGACAAATGGGGGAGGAAAATCCGGCCAAAGGCCACAAATTGAAATGTGAATGCAAATGGCCCTATTGGCTGATCACACAAAAAAATCGCAATTGAAATGGTGAAAATGGGCCAAAATTGGAGGACATGAAGTTGGAGCAGTACAACAAGTAAATGTGAGCGAGGGAAATTGGGACAGGACAAATGAGCGCATGGAAATGGGGGGAGGTGCGCATGGAAATGAATTGGCCAGAGGGGGCCAAAAATGGGACAATTGGGACGGTGAATGGGGCCGAGGGGTTGGAGCTGTTCAGCTCCCAAATTGTTGTCGATTTGGGGAAATGAAGTGCTGTTTGTTAAGCACACATTTAAAGGGAACGAAAATGGGGAGAGAATTTTTGGGTGATAAGGAACGGAATTGCGGGGGGGGGGGGGAGTGACAGCCGCTGATAAGGCGGTAATTGCACATCGGACCATTTTTAAATTGAATTGATTTTTGGTTTTTGTCCGATGTGCATTTTGGCACAAATCAAATAATTTGATTTTCGAAACCCGTGTTTCGACAAATGGCGATGAGGTACTCGCGGCTCCACTTGAGCCAAAAGTGGTCGGCAGCTTCCCGGTAAGCTTTCCAAAGTGCGGCGAGACGCTCGGGACCGGAGAGACAGTCGTCATAGTCGAGATCAGAGTCAACGATTTCCAAGTCGTTGGGGAGGCCGGGCTGGATGAGGTCTTTCGGGGTGAGGGGCTTCGCTGAGTCCGGTTGATCTGACACCCACGTGATCGGGCGGCTGTTGACGCTGGCCTCAATTTCGAACGGGGGGGAGGGATTGGGTCAATTGAAGAAGACGACAAGACTCGCCACGCTGGGCGGCGACGCTGAAGGCGAGAGAGTGGCGAGGCGAGAGAAGGAGAGGGGGGGGGGGGCAGACGGAGTGCCGTTCTCGCGGTGTGAGTGATCAGCGGGGAGGGGGGTGTGTTCCTCCCGTCTCTACTGTCCCTGATCCAACCAACACTTCGACCAACAACAATTTATTTGACACGAGAAGAAGGGGCCGAGGGGATTAAAGCAATCGGCATTGAAGATGGAAAATTGGGGAGAGGAGGAGAAGTGATTATATAATGTGTGTGTGTGGGGGGAGCCCAAGGCTTAAGTAAGCAGACACAGAGGGGGCGGGCGACAGAAGTACCATAGGAAAATGGAAAAACGATTTGCAGATGTGAACAAAAATTGGCCAAAAGGAAGACAAAGAAGAGGGGGGAGGAAAAAAGCTGAGAAAAGCGACGGCACATTTGAATAAAAGGAGAGAGGCGAAAAACGCAGGAAAAGGACGGGGAGAGACAAAGAGAAAAAGTGTTAAAAAGGGGGAGATGTTTGGACAACTTGCCCCCGGCGGGGGGGGGGTTAAAGTCCAATTACAAAAACATGAGGCAGAGTGAAAAATGCACACCTCGGGCGGGGGCGGAAGCGAAAACAGAGCGCCAGTCAAGCGCAGCAACTCCGCCTGCACGGAGGACATTTGCGCCTTTGTCTCGCGGAGCCAGAGGGCCATCGGAGGAGGCAAATCCACGGGCGCGGCGAGTTCGGCCTGAGCTGTTGAGAGGAGCGCCGCCGTATTGTGCGTACGCGCACGGAGGACCCAGAGAGTGGCGCGGATTCCGACAAGAATGGCGAGGAGTTCGAGTCGAGGGATGGTAAAGCGCTGGTTCGCGGTTCGTGGCCGGAGGCGGTTTTTGGCGAAGATCAAGTTCGCTTGGGAGCAATCGGCAGTCTCGCTTCGGATGCAAACAGCAGCGGCAAACGTGTGTTCCGACGCGTCGCAAAAGACGTGGAGTTGAAGGCGACTGTGCTTGCCGAGAATGGAGTGCCGGGGGATGACAATTGTTTGGTTTTGCCACAGGGAAAGGGTTTGGTTCCAAGTTGCCGCCTCGGCATCGGGCAGGGGGGCGTCCCAGGCGGTTCCTTCTCCCCATAGACGTTGGAAAAGCCGTTTAGCGGGCAGAAGACATGGTCCGACGAGTCCGAGCGGGTCGAACGTGCTGGCGATGATGCTCAGGACTGAACGCCGTGTAGCGGTGGCGTCTGTGTCTTTCGGAAGACTGAAGGTGATGCAGTCGCTTGGGGTGTCCCAGGTCAGGCCCAAAACTTTGGCCGGCGTTTTGTCGAGTCGGTCGTCCTCGGGAATTTGCTTCATGACGTTTGGGGAGTGGCTGAGGAACTCTTGGAGGTTCATGTCGGCGTCTTTGAGGATTTTTTTGGCGATGGAGGACTTGTCGATTGCCTCCTCTTCCGTCTCGCATTCGATGAGGAGATTGTCGACGTACATATTCGCGGCCAACTCTTTGGCGAATGGGTGCTCGTGCTTGTCGAAGTGCTGGAGAAGAACGGCAGCGAGGATGAAAGGGGAACAAGTTGCGCCGAAAACGAGCCGTTTGTAGCGATAAATGAGGAGATTATCGCCTGAGACGGGCCGGGAGGGGTCTTTCAGCCAGAGCATTTTGCAGAAGCGTCTGTCGTCCGGCTCGACTTCGATGGCGTGGAAAGCCCCTTGGACGTCAGCCAAAACAGGCATCGTTGCCGATCGGAAGCGGATGAGGATCCCGCAAAGGTCGGGAAGCAGTACGGGCCCGCGGTGGAGACAGTCGTTAAGGCTTGGAGTGCCCTTGGCATGAGCACTGGCGTCGATGACGATTCGCAGTTTCTTGGGATTGATGACGGCGTGGTGAGGCAGAAAGTGCTCGTCGTTGTCTCGCCCGGTCAACTCAATGATGTCGGCGTCCATCTGCCGTGTCAATTCGGCGGAATAGCGATCGAGAAGCTCTTGGGGAGCATGCAGCCGCTTGGTCGTTGAAAGAAGTCGGCGATATGCGATGGCCCAATTCGAGGGAAGTGGAGGACGAGGGTCCCGCCAGGTGAGACGAACGGAGTACCGGCCAGACGGTAATTGGCGGAAGGTGTTGCTGAATTGCTGCATGACGATTTGGTCGTCGTTCTGATTCGGGTCGTCCGTGATGCCAATCGCCTCGAGACTCCAAAAATCATTGACGGCGCGGGACGAGGGGAATGACTCAACATTACTGGGATGTGAGGTCAGCATGGCGATTGTCGGGGTGTGCCGTGGGGCCTCGGGAAATTCAGCTTCCCCACCGACCATCGGGCCGAAGACTGTTTGGGTGAGATGGAGCCCGGAGTGCAGCGTTGAACAGCCGGTGAAGAATTCCCAAAACTCTCGGATTCCAATCAAAATGTCCGGCGCTTTTTCGACGACCTTGAGGACGGCATTTGGAGGGAGGGGTCCATCGGTGGTGTCCCATTGAAGGGCCTTGATTTTGGTCGTGATTTCATCGATTACGTTGAGCTCTAGAGTCTCCCAGCCTCCGTCCAGGCGCTGCAGTTGAATGGCGAATTTTGCCGATCGGACGGTTTTGGGCCGGGAATCTCCGAAGGTGTGGATCCGAAGGAGGTGCTCTGATTATTCTTTTGGTTTTCGCACACCCCTGGTTCTCACGACCATAAAAAAAGACACGACCATAAAAATTTTTTTTGTTTGCAACTTTAGTGCACCATAACTTTTTCAAGAAGCATCCAAATTAAACATTTCACTTACTACCCACCCTAATAAATTTTTAGGAAGATTTGACCATATTGGCAAAATTTCGAAAATCTATGATTTTCAAAATCAATGATAGAAACAATGATAACAAAGAAAAAAATTATAGCTTTTTGAACAGTTCTGAGACGGAGTTGGCCAGACGGAGTTGACCCCTACCGTTTGATTTTGTACATATCAAAATTTGAATTTTGCGCTTATTAAGGCCATTGTCTCCGCCACCGGCAGAAGAAGAAGAATCGGGACAAAGCAACCCATCATAATTCAAATCAGTGATCAAATCAATGTGTTCATTTGGCTTTTTAGTGACACTAATTGCATTGGGTGAGCAATTAAAAAGGATTTAATTTTTATCCGAATTTGAATTTGCGCTTACTTAAGGCCTTTGTCTCCGCCACAGGCAGAAACAGAAGAAAAAGCCGGACAAAGCATCACAAAAGGGCCGTCTTCTGTGCTGACAAATGAGTGACGGGGCGCGCTGTCAAAATGTCCAAGCGTCATAATGTCCAAGCGTCGAAATGTCCAAGCATCATAATGTCCAAGCGTCATAATGTCCAAGCGTCGAAATGTCCAAGCATCATAATGTCCAAGCGTCATAATGTCCAAGCGTCGAAATGTCCCCCAAGCTAAAATCAGTCAAAATGTCCCCCAATAAAAAGTTGCGAAAAATCCGAAAATTACATTTTTAAGGCTTCAAACACATAATTCATTAACGATTTATCAGAATAGCATAAACAAAATAACAAAAAAATAAAATTGCAGGAAAAAGGAATATTTCAAAAAATGAATGAATAAAAAAGGGTAAACATTGGGATTGAACAATTCAAGCGCATTCATGATTGAATCTTCCGTGTTTTCGTAGTCCTTCAATGCGTCCTGCAGAAATCGGAGGAAAGGGCTGGGTGATGACAAAGACCCTTCTAAAATTATTTTATTTGGTGGTTTTATAAGTAATAAATACAGAGAAATGAAGATGTGTTGCTTCGAATCCGTTGTTGGTCCTTGCGAGGGCGATAGCCGCATGTGAGTGCACGTTCCAAAATGGAATTGGAAATAGTGCGCGACGAACGACGGCTTCTTCCCAAGGACGGGCTTAAAAACTTTTGACATGAATAATTTTGTGAGTTTTGGTGTGCCTGGCTGAAATGTCGTCGTTGACGATGGACTCAATGAGTACTGCACCAATGGCGAGTTTTGCTCCACTGTTGACGGCCATGATAGTGTTGAGGGGGCGGGCGAGTCGATGCCAAATTGCAAGGGCTGCCGTAAGTATGTGTGGTCGGATTCAACAGAAGAAAATGATGTCCCCGCGAATGCTAAAACGAAAATAAAATAAAAATAAAACGAGTAAACGTAAAAACAAACACGAAAAAAGTGGAAAAAGACCACCAGGACGAACTCCAAACGCGTTGGCGTCGTCAAGCAGTTCCGAGTTCGAAGTTTACAATGCTTGTTCTTCTTCAATTTCATCGTCGCAGCCGTTGTTTTCGTCGTTTTTTTCACGGTGCTCAGAATTTGCTTCGTTTTCATTGTCGTTGTTCTCCAAGAACTTACGCTTACGACTTTTTTTTGGAGAATTTCAATTTTTTTACGATTCATATGAGTCTGAATGAGTAGATTTTTCAAAATAAATAATAAGAAGCCTTAGAAAAGGTAATTTTATTTTCGGATTTTTCGCAACTTTTTATTGGGGGACATTTTGACTGATTTTAGCTTGGGGGACATTTCGACGCTTGGACATTATGACGCTTGGACATTATGATGCTTGGACATTTCGACGCTTGGACATTTCGACGCTTGGACATTATGACGCTTGGACATTTTGACGGGCAGCGTAATTCATCAGTTTATCAAATGCATTTTATGAAAAATAACTCTCGATTGGCAAATAAATCTGACGTATAAAAATGGCAAATAATGTACGAAAACACAAAAATTTGAGACTTGGATAAATATTCCCATCAAAATTTGCTGTTGTTGTTGTACTGCTTAAACTTCTTGTTTATGCTGCTGTTTTAATGATATTCGTAATTGAGTTCGAAAATTTGCATATGCACTGATAACGGAAAATTGAATTCAGCAAAAAAAGGACAAAAATTAATGGGACAAATTTAATTGCATTACAAATATTTATTTGATGGGTGCCGGGGGGGGGGGGGGGGGGGAGAAATAGCGCCACTCAGCAGAGATATTCAGCAGCAGGTGGAGAACGGCATTAATGCCGTTGTCAAAATGTGCAATTTAATTTGTCCATTAAATGATCCCGAAACAAATACTGCTGAAAATCCCCGAATGAGAACCCACTCATAAGAATAGCAAGATATTAAAATTGCGGATGGTTTTAGTATTTTTATTTGTGAAAACTAAATTTAGCGAAATTTTTTGGAAAATTTGGGTGAGAAGCTAGGTCTGGTGGGGGGTACCAGCAAGGAAAATCTAAAATTTTCAGCAAAAATACTAGTTTTCCTTAAAAATTTCGGGTGAGGAGGGGCCTTGGGGGAGGGCGGAGTACGTACCCCGCGTACCCCCCCCCCCCGCCCTGGGACCGTCCATGCCATGGGGGATAATTAGAGAAAATAAGGCAATTTATACAAATTCGAATATAAATGTGATTTTTAAAAAATATTGTATTTTGGCTTTTTGTTTGGAATCGGTCCGTGATTCGCTGTGACCCAAACAGCTACAGAATCCTTTTTTATTGTCTGAAAATTTTTGAGGGACTCTAAACTATAAATCTGCCCTAAGGCCCCCAAACCTTTGCTTTTCATCTTTCGACCCCTAATACTTTTGTATCAGCGTTTAACATTTATTCCGTTTTATATACAAATGTACATACATATAATTAAAGGATCATTAAAACAACACAATGGACAATGAAAAATTATGTAGTATTTATACAGCGATCGTTCGTTTTTCACTCCGTCTTAGAGGTGTTGCCACTCCAGTACGAGATGTTGTCCTGCAACAGTTCCATGATCGTGACGGACTCCGCGCAAATACTCTCGCCCGCCGTTGTCTGCGCATCGGAAGTCGCGTCGTCATAAGCCTGTAAAAGAAAAGTTAGACCGATTGAAACTTGAAATACAAATTTTCTGTTCATCACCCGTTGGGCAGTTTGGCAAGCATCGGCTGGTGATTTCTGCACTTCGAATTGGAGAATGGCAAAGTTCAGCGCCACGGTGAGACGAATCGGATGCATTGGCCGGAGTTTGTTCTTGGCGAGGTCCAACGCTTCTTGGTACGCTTGCTTTGCCTTCTGCGCAACATCTGAAAATTGACCAATTGTTGCTGATCCGCCGTTTGACAATGCTTCCGTCCGTCTGTCCTTTTACCGTTTTTCACCGCCCGTGTCTCGGCCATATAGCGGAAGTGGTCAGCCTTCAGTTTCAAGTAGAACACTTTCGCTTCATCATCAGCAGCCTCTTTGATCAGAACACGGTCCAACAAATCCTGAAAGTAACGCAAATTAATGCCGAATTTCGTGGCACAAAAATTCCCACCACCACCCACCAATATTTCACGGCACTTCTCTTCCACCTCGCGCTCCAGCTTGTTCAGCAACTCCTTGACCATCTCCAGCTGTCTCTTCGTGCCCTTGCCTCGTGCCACGACGGACGCAATGCCACGCCAAGCGAAGCGTTGCCCAGTGACTGACTTTCTGTACGCGACGGCCAACAATTTGCGTTCATTTTCGTTCAGTTTGGCATCCAATTCAATCACCTTAATTAAGCATGCAAAGTGTAATTAATGATCCACTCTTCTGAATTGGTCTCCTCCTTCCTTCCTTCCTTCACCTGCTTCATCCCCTGGACCATTTCGTCGTAACGCGCCGCTTCCTCCGCAAGGCGAACAAAATGCAAATGCTTTTCCCTGTCAGTCATTAGACGAGTTGTTTATTTATTTATGTACATGTGCTAAATTGAGGGGACAAAAATATAAAATTTAAATGAATGACTAAATAAAATTCGGAACGAGAATAGAGTGAATGGGGAAAGAAATTGGCAAAGGAATGAGCAAAGAGCAGCAACGAGACAGCACTTAAATAGACAAATCTGCCAACAGACAAAAAAATCGGCTCTAATGCACTTTATGAGTCCAATCAATTGACAATATCTGCTTTTTATACACTAACTTTGTTCATGTTTGAACAAACCCTATCTTTTTGGTAGCATTCGAAAGCACAAAGTCTGAATAATGTAATAATATGAGAATTTTAACATTTCAAGAAAGTTACAAACCAAAATAATCAGCAATTACTTAATTAATCAGATCTTTTTTCGTAATTGCCTAAACATTGAGATTTTATATGTTTTAGCTTCGTTAGACTTTGTGCCTTCGAATGCTACCAAAAAGATAGGGGTTGTTCGAATATGAACAAAGTTATTGTATAAAAAGCAGGTATTGTCAATTGATTGGACTCATAAACTGATTGGACTCATAAAGTGCATTAGAGCCAAAAAATCTTTTTGTTTGTGAGCACCAAAAGGAATATTTAAATGTGCGTTTTCATCAACCAATGCCACTTCATCAGCAGTAGAGAATGGATTTTTCAGCATCAAAAATGCAAAATTAAGCAAGAAATAAGCATGAAAATGGCAAAGTAAGCACAAAAATCGAAAAAAATCATAAAAGTATGGTAATTTTTAGGCAAGAATTTTTATTAGTTAACAATAAATTCTCAATTTCCTTTTCACCTGACAATTCTAATTTTCTTAACAAAAATTGACATTGTTAAATTAAAAATTTGTTAATCATTAAGAATTTGTGTCCCGACGAAAAAATGTTAAAATTTTGGCAGGCATTTTTTCTAGGCTTAAAAAATGTGTTGCTGGCTTTGAAAATAATTGATTTTTATCTGTGATTTTTTGTCAACTATTTGATTTTTTCAATTAAATTTTTTACAATGAATTTGGGATAAAAATGAGTTGTGGTCACGAATCATTTTTTTGTTGATGATTAGAATGCTTTTCCCAAAGTGCCGTTGTGCGAGCAAAGAAAATGCCGTCCGTTCCCATTCACTGACAGAGGAGGGCATTAAGCCACTCAAATTAACCCAAGGAAAATCAAATGGACAGATTAATTAATGGCAATTAATCTGAGAGAAGAGAAACAAAATGGGAAACAGCAGAGATATGGCATATAAAAGCACAAATGATAGATGCCAAAGCCATTCATTAAAATCCAAATTAGCACTAAATTCTATTTTGCTCCCCTATTAATTTTATTTATTTACCGTTTTTTATTTTAAAATATAATTTAAATTTAATTAGCTTCTGCTTCTCCTTTGTTTGGGCTAGTGCATTTCTCATTGTGAATGTCTTCATATTTAAATTCATTCACATAATTGTAAATGCGCTGGTTTGACCATGGAAATGTGCGCTAATTAATTAATTACCCAATTAGCATTCATTAATTCGACGTAATTCACTAGCGTTTTGATTTGACATCAAAAACCACTCATCAGAATATCAAGATATTAAAATTGCGGATTGTTCTAATATATTTATTTGTGAAAACTCCCTTTCTGAATGGAATTCTGAATTTTTTTTTTTTTGAAAAATCGAGTGTTTCCAGAATTTCTAGAAAATTTTTCATCTTTAATTTATAAAAACAAAAAAAATACAAAACTTCTCCCGATTTTTCTTTATTTTTTAAGCTTTATTCCATTAAAATTGTCCAATGATGAGACCGGCTTTTTATACAATAAATTTGTTCATGTCCGAATAAGCCCTATATTTTTGGTATCCTTCGAAAGCACAAAGTCTGAATAATGTAACAATACGAGAAGACAAGAGAATTCTAACATTTCAAGAAAGTTACAAACGAAAATAATCTAAAATTACTTAATTAATCATATCTTTTTTGGAAATTTCTTAAATTGCTGAGATTTTGTATATTTTAGCTTCATTAGACTTTGTGCTTTCGAATGATACCAAAATGATAGGGTTTGTTCGAATATGAACAAATTTATTGTATAAGCAGCAGGTATTATCAATTGATTGGACTCATAAAATATACCATTGGACTCATAAAAGTTTATAACTTCAAACAAAGCTAAAAACATGTTTTTCATACGTTTCAGGCTTCCCACAGTCCAAGAAAAATATGGTTTTCCTCTCCATTTCTTTCTGCTGTACTGCTTGAACTTCTTGCTTTTGCTGCTGCTGTTGTTGTTTTTGTTGTTGATCAAATTCAGCTGCAACTTTCTTTTTCTTTTCCTCTTCTTCAGTTTCTCCTCCTTTTTCTCCTCCCTTTTCCTCTCTTTTCCCCCCATTTTCTTTTCCTTCTCCTCCCATTTCGTTGTTTCCTTTTTGCTGTTGTTGATTTGGCGTTTTCTTACGATTGTTTGGCACCGGCACTGATGGTCTTCCAAGACCACCATCAGCTGAGCCAGATGAAATGTTTTGCTTTTGCCTTGAATTGCTACATAATGATAGAATGGATATGATTTCACTGTTGCACAACACAATAAATGCCATGGCACAATTTTAGCCAAAATTTTAGGATAAAATTTTGAAAAAATCAAGTACTTGACGAAAAAACATAGACAAAACCAATGATTTTTCAAAATCCAAGTTCGTATTTTTTATCAGTGTATTTTTTTATCATAGAAAAAGTGTTTTTGTACGAAAATTGTTATTTATTTTTTTTTCCGGGTGGACATAAATTCCGAAGGATTACCAACAAAAAAATACAAAAACTTCGTCAATCCCTCACTTTTCATGGCTATAAAAATGTTTATTTTTTCGCTTTGCCTCGCATTTAAATAATAATAAAAATTTCTAACGCAATAATTCTGCAATTATTCCTTCCCTTTGTGACGACGACATCATTCGGAGCTCAGCCAAATTGTACTCTAATTGCCACAAAATGAACAGACGGTAATGAATTATAAAAGTCACAAATTCATCATTTATTTAACTAAACTGTTTTCCCTTTTCCCATTTCAGTTGGATTTGTAATGACGTTTGGATGGACATTTTGCCCTGTTTTGACCGTCCCCAACTCGGCCTCAAATTGGCACTTGCTTTCGCCACGTTTCAATGCGTTGGTGGACAAACATTTCGATGGCAAAAGCGAATTGACAATTTGGAGAGAAATCGAAATTCGTCGCAAGGACAGTGTCACAACAACAACAACAACGGCGACAGGACCAGAATTATCTGTGATTATCGACGATGCCAATTCTTTAATATTTCCGTTGCCGGACCGTCCGTTGCCCAGCAAAATCCGTTTTAAGCGCCTTCAGATTGAGTAATTAAAATCAGAGCTTAATAGCAATAAAAAGCATTCCTTCCATTTTCAGTTACATCGATCACTCCGTCGTCGCTTTTCTTCGTTCAAATCATCAAATTTTTGACAAAAGAGGCACCAATTTACATTTGTTGATTCCTACTTCATACGCCATGGATGACTGACTATCAGCCGATTTGGGATGTTTTGACATGTGAAATTTGGCCCATTTTTTCGACAAACATTCGCCACTTGGGCTTTACCGGTGGTGATTTGGACAATTTGCGTCGTCTGATTTCGCCTACAATTCTCACTGATCTGCTGAACCTGAATTCTATCGATTTATTTGGTTTATTGCCCGAGTCAATTGGCGATGGTTTTGATGGGCCAAATGGAACTAATAGCCAATTGTTGTCCAAATGGTTGCACATTCCGAGAAAAGATGGACAACCCAAGCGATTGCGTTGTTACCAAGGGAACCTTGAATGGATCAACAATTTCAAGGAGGTGTGGTCCGGAGGGGGGGGGGGGGGGGGAGCAGGACAAAACGTCTATTTTTTTAATTTTGGAAAATGATGAAATAATTCTGTTCTATTTTGAAAAAATTTTTGTATTTCCGACGCTTCTTAGGCCCAATAATTTTTCGGAAATTGGAATTTTGATCCAAAAAAGTCGGAGATTTTTAAACTTTCCGACTTTGTCAAAAATTTCGGAAATCGGAATTCTGTGCCATCCCTGGTGTTTTGTCCCACATTTTTGGCAATTACTGATTTTTGTTTTCCAATCAAATTGTTTAGCAATTTCTTCGTGCCAATGCCATTTCTTCGGTCAGTTACGAAATTCATTTGTATGTTGAAGCACCGTCAATGCAAATGGTGCCGTTTACAGTGTGTTCTTTTGGCTTGTTGGTGGCAATGATTGCATTGGGTGAGAAATTAAAAAAGGATTTAATTTTTATCCGAATTTGAATTTTGCGCTTAATTTAGGCCATTGTCTCCGCCACCGGAAGAAGAAAAAGACGAAGCGGGACAAAGCATCACAAATGGGTCGTCGTCTTCTGCTGACAAATGAGTGACGGACAAAAAAACAAAAACAGTGATCAGCCACAGAAGAAATGAATTAATTAAGAAAATGATGGACCGATCATAATTTATCAGTAATAAATGTATATTTATGGAGAAAAACCTCTCAAATTTATTGATAAGTCGATGTATAAAAACTGCAAAAATGTATTAAAAAAACATAAAATTTTGAGATTTGCACAAATAATCAACAAAAATTGGTTTTCGCGATCGCTGATCACTAAAAAATTAAATAAATATGTATTTACGAAAAATATTTTTCTGAAAATTTTCCACCAATTCCGAATCCCGGACCTGAATTCGAATAAAAAGTCGAAAACTCAAATTTTCGAATTTCGCATTTTTTATTCAAAAGTGATTTAAAAACATGAATCATTCTGAAAGCTATCAATCTTGCAACCAAAGATCATTAAGGCGTTTTTAGACGAAAATTGCTAAATTCGAAAATTTGTGTTTTCGACTTTTTGTTCGAATTCGGAATTGGCCGAAATGGATGTGAACCCGTCAGTGTTGTTAGACTATTTCTTTTTTTGTTTCTTTGTCAACCAAATCCAACAATCTCAGTATCATTCGCAAGCAGGGGTGCGATCGCCAAAACCCAAAAACCGGGCGCGCGAGTTGAAAAACCCGGCAAAAACCCGGCAAAAATTTTCAAAAACCCGGCAAAAAACCCGGCAATTTTTTAAGCCAATTATTCACTGTAAAAAAGGTCAATAACATTTAAACAATATATTTATCACCACTTTTCACCTGTTTGAGCAAATTTGGCATTGAAAGAATGTAACCATGAGCGTTTGGGCACAAAATATTTGAATTAAATTTGATTGAAATTAATGAGTTTAACCAGGGTTGCCAGATTAAAATTTTCAAAAGCCTCATTTGGCAGGCAAAAAAGCCTCATTTTAGGTCAAAAAGCCTCATTTTTACAAATTTATTCAAAACACATTAAAAATGTTCAAATATTATATTTTTGATTGTCCATGATCAATTTGAGCAATTTTTTGTTAGAAATAAGCATTTTGTGAAATTCTGAGCACGAAAAATCGAAGTTGGTTTTTTGCGGCGCTTTTTTCTAAAAAAAAACTTGGGGAAAAGGGAGGCCGGCGGTGCCGATAGGCTCCGCCGGGAAAATTTTGTGATTTTTAATACGATTTGTTAACAGATTTGACCACAAAAATGACCAAATTTTGCGAATTTGAGCAAATTTTTAAGAAAATAAAGGATCCCTTGAGCTCAAATAAATGAATTGAAATAGGAAACCCGGCAAAAACCCAAAAACCCGGCAAAAACCCGGCAACTTCAAAAACCCGGCAAAAACCCGGCAAGGACCCCCAAAACCCGGCAAATGCCGGGTTTCCAGGGCAAAATCGCACCCCTGTTCGCAAGCTCCTTTACATGCTCTATTAGCATACGAAAAGCAAAAAGATTTTTGGCTTTTGAAAAAGTTATTTTGTAACAAAAAATTAAAAAATTTCGAATTTTTTTCGCAATTTTCAGATTATATATGTACATAACTTTTTGTTAATTGTCGAATCGCGAAACAATTAGCTTAGAAACAACATCTTAACATGTTAAGCTTTCGAATGATATCAGCAAATGTTGGATTTGATTGACAAACAAATTTCTAATCTTTTACAAATGAAAGTTGGATAAAAATTATCCGTCCAATTGATTTATTTGATTGATTTGGTTGGTGGAGAATAAAGTAAAATGCCCGGCAAATGGTCATCATTTTGCAAATATTCTCCTCCTATTGCGTTCCTTCTATTCCAATGCACTGCCTTTTCTTCCTTTTTTCTGCTTGCCGTTGACATTAGTCAAAAACCATTAAAATGGACGTTAGTCAAAACATCAATTTAAACAATTTTTTCATATAACTTTGCTTAAAATCAACCAAATTTTTAATTCTTTATATCATTCAATAGTCCTAGATGTTTTTTATTAGCATGCAAAATTTCAAAAAGTTTAGTTAAGTTTCAAGAAAGTTATGACCTAAAATGTTGTAAAAAACTTGGTTTTTTTGGGAGCCCCGACATTCACGGTCTTTGCTTCATTAGGATAAATAATTTGTTGTTTGAAAATTTTATTATTTTTCTAAAATTCTTTTATGATCAGATACAATTTGAAACTTAACGGAACTTTTTGAAACTTTATAGGCTAATAGAAAACAGTTGGGACTTATTGAATGATATCAATATTTTAAAATTTGGTTTCATTTTTGGTGAAGTTATGAATACTTTTCTGTCAAAAATTTTCCATCTGACTTCCATTGGCACATTATCCAACTAACCCCTCGGGCCAATATTGCAGGGACGGTCCCAGGGGGGGGGGGGGGGGTACGCGGGGTACGTGTCCCCCCAAGGCCCCTCCGCACCCGAAATTTTTAAGGAAAAAAAATATTTTTGCTGAAAATTTTAGATTTTCCTTGGTGGTACCCCCCAGACCTAGCTTCTCACCCAAATTTTCCAAAAAATCGCATTTTTTGATGAAAGACTCCTAAGAATTGCGAAATCTGCGTCATTTTGTCTGGAAAAAATTCGTTAACAAACCGCATTAAAAAATGCAAAAATTTTGCCCGCAAAAAAGTGGTCTGAGAAGCAAAAAAAAAAAGGTTGCCCTCCCCAAGCCAAAATCCTGGGACCGTCCCTGGCCCATTAGCAACAATTTAAGGCGAACAGATTCAAAAATTGTTTGAATAAAATGTGATTTTTGTGTTTTTTTCATCAAATAAAATCCGTAAAAAATAAGAAACCCCTAAACAACCAAGCTTTATCCAACGCAATTAATTCTTCTGCTTTTTTTTGTGTGACATCATTCGGAACTTGGCCAAATTGTGCTCTAATTTCTGTCAAAAATGAACCGACGGTAATAAATTTTTAAATATTCACAAATTCGCCATTTATTTAACTAAACTGTTTTCCCACAATTTCAGTTGGATTTGCAACGATGTTTGGATGGACATTTTCCCCTGTTTTGACCGTGCCCAACTCGGACTCAAATTGGCACTTCTTTCGCCACGTTTTAATGCGTTGGTGGACAAACATTTTGATGGCAAAAGCGAATTGACAATTTGGAGAGAAATCAACAAGACCGAAACTGTCTGTACGGATGGATGGAAAATTAGTGGAATTTCTGTTGCCCGACGACCGTCCGTTGCCCAGCAAAATTCGCTTTGAGTGCCTTCGGATTGAGTAATTCAGAATCAGAGCTATCGCAATAAAAGCATTCCATCCATTTTAAGGTACATCAATCACTCCGTCATCGCTTTTCTTCGTTTAAATCACCAAATTTTCAACAAAAGCGGCACCAATTTATATTTGTGGATTCCTTCTTCACATACCACGGATGTTCAGCCAATTTGGGACGCTTTCGTTCGTGAAATTTGGCCCTTTTTTTCGGCAAAGATTCGCCACTTGGGCTTTTACGATGGTGATCATTTGGACAATTTGCTTCGTCTGATTTCGCCGACAATTCTCACCGATCTCAACCAATTGAATTCAATCGATTCATTTGATCTGTTGCCCGAGGCGATTGGTGCTGATTTTTATGTGCCAAATGCAACAATTTCTGCTAAATGCAGCAACAATCAACAAATATAAGTGCCAATGCCAACAATAGCAATTTCAATAATAATAATAATAACAATGAATTTGCACCGCTTCACATGGAAATGTTTGATTTTGTGAGTAAATTTGGTGTTATTATTCGTCAAAACCCATCTAAATGGGCATTAATCAAAAAATCATCAAATGAAAAAATACTATTTCATATAACTTTGTTAAAATCAATCAATTAATTCTTTTTACCATGCGATAGCCCTAAGTGTTTTCTATTAGCCTGTAAAATTTCGTTAGATTTCAAGAAAATTATAACCAAAAGGGTCCAAAAAAACTAGATTTTTTTTTGAGTTCCTCAGCAGGTCGTAACTTTTTTGAAATTTAACGAATTTTTTTGAAATAAATTTTCTACGCTAATAGAAAACACATAAAGCTATCGAATTATATATCAAGGTTTTCAAAATTTGTTTCATTATGAGCGAAGTTATGGTAAATTTTCTATCAAAAATTTTTTTTTTGGCATTTTAATTTTAAAAAAATTTAAATTTTTGAATTTTTTTTGTTAGCTGTGCACTTTCCATCGCGTGAAGCGCATTCAATCCACCAATGTGGCCAACTGCAGGAGGACCAATCGCTGAGCAGTGACCAACGCGTTAAACAGCTGAACCGATCGCTGTACAAAATACTGATCGAAATTGAGTCCAAAATTGCGGCACTTCCCTCCACATCCTCCAACTCCTCTTCAACAGCGGGCAATTTTTTGATCAAAAAATGAAAATTGATCGGGGTTAAGCCTCGAGAGACAGATTCGGGGACGCGGAATTGTCGGGGAAAACATTAAAAATAGGCCAAATAGTGAATTAATTGCATTTTGCCATTAATGGTTACGGTATAGGGTTTTTTGCAGATACAGTACCGGCTCAGAATATAAGCATGAAAGTACATTAATATTTGGTGCGTTTCAGAGCACTTTCTGAAAAAATATTTAGGAATTAATTTTGTAAAAAAAAACTAATGTAAAACTCAAAATTTCGAAATACATTTTAAAACCAATAAACGTTGAAATATTTTCAGGTTATTTAGGAAAAGCATATCTTTTTAATGTTTTTTTTTAATTTTCAAGTGGTTTTCTTGGAAAATTTTTTTTAAATATTATTAAGCGTTGAAAATTCAAAATAATAATTGTTATCATTTTTTTAGAATTTCAAATCGAGACCGAAATTTTTCGGAATTTCAGGAAAAAATCCACGCTGCCCTTGTTGAGCTGGTGATCAAAGCGCATCGGATGCAACCGCCTCCGACCGTTCAGCCAAATGATCAACAATTTGAACGATTTTATCAGGTAGAAGAAAGAAACAGATAAAATGTTAGAAAAATACTTTTGAAAAAAATGAAAAATTTCAAATTTTTATTGCTAAAAATTCTCAAAACTTCAAAGTCCTGCCTGGCTTTCTTGATGCGATTCGATTTTTTTTTTTTTTACAAATCCAATTTTTCCGGATACATGACGGATTTTAGAAAAAATTTTCTCTTGAGGCTGGAATTTCTTGGAGTTTATTTCAAGGGGGCGCACTAATTCAGAGAAGGGCCAAATTTCAGGAAATTTACGGCATTTTAATAGGAAACCATAATGTCCATGTAATTACTGTCCCTAATTACTGTACTAATTATACGGTAAAAATGCCATAATTGAATTATTTTGTCCAGGCTTATGTAACCGCGTTGATTTCGCTGCACGAATTGTACACATTGTGCCAACAAAAATGCTTGACCAGTGCCCTGAAGCCCATTTGGTCAATTTCAAGAAGCAATTAGTCGCCGCGCTAACGCTTCAACTCGATTTCTCCAATTGCGTAAATTTAAAATAAATGATAATTATTTTTTTTCTTTGCAAATTAATTGGCTAAAGCATGGCAATTTGTTGTGGCGAAAATTGCGCGAACACCAAATCCACCGTATGACGCATTACGGTTATGACAACCGTACCTTCATGGACTCAGCCCTGTCCTTCTATGCCCAGCTGTTGTACAATTTGGGCGTGTTGGCTGCACGGATACAGGTAAAAAGGATGGCATGCCATTTTCGGGAAAATTTCGGGTGAATGAAAAAAAAACCGAAAAATTAGGGCAAGACAGGTAACTTTTTCTTGACCCAAACTCAGTTCATTTGAACTTGTCAAACTGATCGGGACTGGTCTCGAATTGCCGGTTTTTTCAGATCCGGTTCTATACCTAATCCCATGCCCGTAGCGAAAAAATTTTTTTTGTGGAGCGGGTAATCCAAAGACCCTTTTTTTTGCTCTTCTGGTCAAAATCCCAAAATTTGCTTTCTCCAGACTTCAAAAACCATGTTTTTAAACTTCAAAATTCATGTTTTTAAATAAAATTTTTAGTTTTCCCATGAAAATTGGGCCGTTTTTGCTTTTTCCGCGACTTTTCCTTGCAAATTGTCAGTGAGGAGGTGGCGCAACAAATTCAGCAAGAAATGCGCCATCGCAAAACATTTGATCCGCCGTCGCCAGTTCGAAAGTGGGCAAATTATTCTTAAAAAAAGGTTTTAATTCCAAATTAATTATATTTTTAATTATTTTTATGCAATTAATAATTATTATTTTTAAAACTTATTTTAGGACCCCTTCAGCCGCTCTGAGAGTCTCGAGACCGATTCCCTGGGAGCGAGACAGACTCAAGAACAAATTCCTATCCTCGAGCCTCAGTTCTCGGCTCGAGGCCAATCAAGACTGAGACCCTAGTCACGGGTCGCGACTCGAGAGTCTCTCGAGATCGATTTCCCTAACGAGACTCAAGACTGACTTCGGATCAATTCTTAGTTCGAGCCTCAATTCGAGACATTTCTCGGCTCGAGACCAACCAAGACACTGAGATTCCCGGGCCTCATTTTGATAAATTCTCAACTCGAGACTAATGCACTAAATTATGTTGTAAAAAATAAAACAACTTTTTGCAGAGGGTGGTAATACGGCGCACAAAAAGTCGGAGTGTACGACGCGCCAAAAAGTGTGGAGAAACATTTTCCCATTTTTTTTGAAATTTGAAAATTTTGCTGCAAATTCATAACTAGGGGCTGGGATTTTAGTTTTTTTTTAAAAAAAAAAAACTAATTTTTTTACGGCTTTCTTTTGCTGAGAAATGCATGAAAAACAAAATTTTTAGCCCGGAAATTCTATCACTATTTT
>SIJG01000009.1:0-19586 GCA_023374025.1 Heterodera schachtii | reverse complement strand
AATGTTTGCCGAATGCCAGATCCGGTTTTGTTTTTTTCATTTTGTAAGGAAATTACAAAAAAAAGTGAAGCAGCAAGGAGGCAGGTAATTTTCCATTATTTAAACATTTTTAGTGTTCTGATCCGGTGTTTGCTTTGAATGTTTGGATGCTCACATCAGTTGCCTTCGTTCCACTTTGTGAAGTCAGGAATGCAGAGACAGCACTTGACACGGAATTTGGAAATTTGGCGGCTTTTCGAGGCACAATGACATTTCGCCTACTCGACATTTCGCATACTAAGCCAAAAACAATTATTTCGCCTACTAAGCCAAAATCGGACATTTCGCCTACTGTCATTTTGCCTACTATTCATTTCGCCTACTGACATTTCGCCTACTTGTCATTTTGCCTACCAAGCCAAAACATTCATTTCGCCTACTAACAAGGGAACATTTCGAACTGTAAGTGTTCAAATCACTTTAAAACCACTTCTATCGTGTAGAGCATGGTCGATTTACTATTGTCAATTTTCGGCTTTTTTGGCCCTGACCCCAAAACTGATCAGAAAAAAGTGATCAAAGTTTCGAAAAATCGATAAAAGTGGTTAATTTTTCAAAAATTCATAAAAAATTTTAAAAAGGTGCTGGAGGCACAATTTTTTTTTATAAATGATCAGCACAAAATTCTCTATCTTTTGGCACCATTTATATCAAAGCAAGATGATTTCTAAAAAAAAATAAATTTTAAAAAATTTTCAAATTTAATTATTCTGTTCACATCAATTGGTCAAAAATTGTAATTCATTCGTTACAACGGTGGGGGGAGGGCAGAAAATATGCAAATTAGTTGAAAAAACGTCGCGTCCTTTCGTTTGGCCATCGTTTCCGCTAGTTCGCCATTCCTTTGTTGATTTCACCCCATTTCCCAACCCAAAATGAATGTATTTTTGGACGAGTTAAACGCCAGTTTTGAACAACACCAAAATAATCCTGAAATACGGCAAGTGATCAGTGGGCTTATCGATTATGCGCAATCGCTAATCGATGAACAGCCTGGAGCAGACCAAATTGGGCTAGATTTTGACTCTGATCAGGAGGACGACTTATACGACGACGAATCGGAAAACAACACTGATCAGGAGGAAAATAATCATGACCCAACCCAATCCAAATATCCATTTGAAACCCAAATACAAATAGTGAATATGCTAAATGATGGCAAAACTTATAAATCCATTCGTCACCAATTCAAAAAATTAAAAAGCGACATTGAAATTATTCGGTAAGACATGACAAGAAAAATCTCACGAAAGGCGGGTTAGAATTAAGGAATACGTTGAAAAGGGGGGAACAAAATTCCGCAAATTGCGACAAATCGAAGAGCATTGCATTTCGATGTTCCGAGAGTCTCGCCAACGCCGTGAAGCTTTGCACGACGCGGACATTGTTACGGCAGCTTTGCTTAAGGCCCGAGATGTGCATTTAAATGATTTCAAGGTGTTTATAAATTGGAATAAGAAGAACAATTTCTAAAATTAGGTCATATACGGTTTATCCCGTTATGAACTGCGATGGCCATTTATTCGACACCTTTTTTGTCTGCTTTTACGAACCTGCCCGGCCACATCGTTTCGAACAAGACGTCGCTCCGTTTGAAAGACTCTTTTGTGACTCTTCCACTTCCGGCAAAATGACAACGGAAATCCAAATGAATTGGTTTAAAAATCATTTCATTCCAAGAACGGATCCGGGGATAGTATTTATCCTTGACGCATGGACTGGCTATAGAAGAATAATCCAGGACGAAGCGGTCGGACAGCACATTAAATTTATTGTGCTTCCGGAAAAAACTACGTCCAAAATACAGCCATTGGATCGTCTTTTTAATCGCCAATTTAAATTATTTATAAGAATCATTCATGAAAAAATTAGGCGTAACCACCCCAATTTTAATCTTTCTCACCGCACTTCAATCGGTCGCATTCTTAATGAAACACACTTCATGTTTTGTGCACCTATTTTTCAAAATTTTATTAAATATTCATGGAAAATGTGTGGGTATTTTGGGATGGTTAATATCCCCCCCTTTCTTACACCACCCCAGTTTTGCTTTAATAACATTAATGTTCATGTTAATTGTTTTGTTTGTGATGGTCCGCCATTTATATGTTGTTCGTATTGCAGTCGAAATTTGTGTTTTGGTCATTTTCTGCCCTCCCCCCACCGTTGTAACGAATGAATTACAATTTTTGACCAATTGATGTGAACCATGGACGGTAAAAAAAGAAAATAAGCGGCAATAAATCTTTTTTATGGATAATTATAGAAAAAAATTGGCGTTCTGTCACATTTTCTTTTTATCTTTATTTCTCTCACTATTATGTACTATCTCTTCATTCTTAATGATGTAAAGAACAACATTAACTTCATCCTGTTTAACTTTTTTTCTGCTTGTTAAATTCAGACCAAATTTGTCATATCGATAGAGAAAAAAATTCTGCATATTTCTATAATGAAATTAATTCTGTCTATAGTCAAACTCAAAAGTTATAAATTTTCTAATAAAAAAATACTTTTTAATTAGATTTTATGGCTAAGAGAAGTGTAATAAGGAAACTACAAGGCAAAAAAGGGGTCCAAAAACGATGGAATAATGGGAGGACAAGAGGGAGGAGAGAAAAGCGCAGACGAAGAGGGCGAGACAAGCCTATTGGCAAAGAGAAGTGAGTTTTTCAACTGATTTTAAGGTCAAAAATATTTTAAATGATTTCAGCTGTCCAACAGCAACAAATTGACCAGGAGGAAGGAGAAGCCGAGACAGGAGCAGCAAGAAATTGGCCAAGCGGAGCAGGTGGAAGAGACTTACGACCATGCAAGTGAGTTTCAACCATTTTATTTGTAAAAATAACATAAAAATCATTTTTTAGTGGACTTCGACTACCACCTGGAGATGATGTCCAAATGTCGCCGAATTTGGACATTGACGATCAACAACCGCCGGCCTGGGCCGCAACAGCAGAAGCGGGAGTCCAATGCGCGACAGCGACAAAGGAAGCCTCAACCCAAACCGACTGGAGCATCAATGCTGCTGGGAACAGTGCACTTTACGAGGCCAATTTCGAGCTGCAACATCGCGTTGCACAACTGCGGAAACAATTGGCTGAACTGCAGCGAACGGCTTTGCTCGTCCATGAACCGGAGAAAAGACCAAACGAGGACGACGACAAGGAAAACAAAACGCCCCTGGGGAGGCCCAAAAAACGATTCGCTGAAAAGAAAGACAGGGCCCAGCGAGCGGATGTATGCCAACTGCAAAGTGTCCTAAGAGAAAATAACGCTATTTATTCAATTTTATGCATGTTTCTCTAGGCCAACATTCGCCAAAATCCAAGCGTTTGCTTGCTGGCGCCATTGTCCGCCGCTTAAGCCGATCAATCAGCCCAGCTGGACGCATGAAACTGATCACTACCCCAAGAACTGTCCAACGAAAGCGAAATTCAAGCGGACAAAAACGCTTGTCGGCCTGGGATGACGTCCGACTTTGCCAAAGCGTTGGAATTGTTCCCGAGCAAAGAAGGAAGTTGAAACACGAACTCAGCCGACTTGGACGTGACTTTTTTGCCACGTCTCAATCTTTCACGGATGAGTACCGCGGGCTTTTCAATGGCGAAGTGTATGCCACCCGTCGAATTGATGCAGACCGTTTTCCTGTAGATTTTTCTTTTAATTTCCATTTTTATTCATTGATTAAGAGCGGGGAATCGACAGTTGTTCTTTCCTGCACAAATGTTGCAGATGTTCTCACAGAGCGTGTGAAACGGCTTCGGGGCAACAACAAATTGCGTGTTCTTCCTGGCAATGCGCTCAAATTGTGTCTTGCTGGTGACTTTGGTGGACATTTCATGAAATCGGGCTTCCTGATTGGAAATGTGGCAACCCCTGGGGCAGCTTCAAACTTCACTTTGCTCGGGTGCTACAGGGGTATGTTTTGAAATGGTTAACTTTTTAACTTTTACAATTAACTTTTGTAGGTGCCGAAACAAGTGCCGGCATTCGGCTCGCCTTTTCGGACGTGGCACGACAATTGGCAGATATACGTGAAATTGATGGCCTTCCGACCCAATTTTTCCTCACCGGTGACCTGATGTTCATCTCAAAAATCTTTGGACACCGTGGAGCAGCCAGTGCCAATCCTTGTTTTTGCTGTGAAGCAAAAAATTTTCCATCTGACCCAGGCCGTCAACGGACACTTGAGCGCATGAGGCAACAAGCCGCACAATTTCAAGAAGGAATTCAAAATGGGACGAATGTGACACAGTTGAGCAAAATGTGTGCAGGAATTCAATTTGAGTTTGTATTTATTTGAAATTTTACAAAATTTAAATTTTTTTACAGTCCTTTTTTCAACATTGAGCCTTCAATGACAATTCCACCGTCGCTGCACATCGTCGCTTGTCAAGGAGTTTTTTTCGGGATTTTCAAAGAATTGAGACACCTTTGCACACGCCATGGAACTGATTACGAGGAACAGCTGGAGATGCGGTTGCGAGCCTTGGGGGCTTACAAAAATGCGTGGTACCAGGAATACAGTGGGTACCATGTGCGGTCAGTTCGAAAATTGTTTTTTTTGTTAAATACCGAGATTTTCAGGAACATTTTACGCGGTGGTGGGCCTATGCATGTCACCGAGTTTTTGCCACAATCACCACGCCGCGACAACATTTTGATGGCTCTTGAACTCTTGGCAAAACTCCAATCATTTGCCGTCGCCGATTTGCTTTCTGCTGATCAAATCGCTGATTTCCGCGCCACTGCTGATCAATTCCGTGTTCACATGTTGGAGCACTTTCGCCGCCACTGTTCGACATCAAAATTTCATCATTTGGTCCACCATGCCCCTGAATTTGCTGAAAAACATGGATTTTGGGGCCTTCTCAGTGAGCAGCCTGTTGAAAAATTTCACGCGTTGTTCAATGACGATCTCGCGCGCAAGGCAAACACTAAGGATCTCCACGACATTTTAATGTTCTGCGCGAGAGAATCTGCCATTCGGAACGCCATTTTCGATGCCAATCAACTCTGATCAATGTGTTGTATTTTTTTGATAAGTTGATTATATTTTTGTTATTATTTTTCACACATTTTTCAATTTTTTATATTTTATAAATTAAATGCATTAATTTACCGTCAGAGTTTTAATAAATTTATTAGTTTACACTCATACACAGTGATTTAAATGAATTTTAATGTTTGTAACATTTTTGATCACAGTTAGGACACTTTGTTTTTCATTTAAATGTATTGGCATTTTGTTTTTTACGCCAATGATTTATTGCCGCTTTTTTTCATTTTTTACCATCCATGGAACAGAATAATTAAATTTGAAAATTTTTTAAAATTTATTTTTTTTAGAAATCATCTTGCTTTGATATAAATGGTGCCAAAAGATAGAGAATTTTGTGCTGATCATTTATAAAAAAAAAATTGTGCCTCCAGCACCTTTTTAAAATTTTTTATGAATTTTTGAAAAATTAACCACTTTTATCGATTTTTCGAAACTTTGATCACTTTTTTCTGATCAGTTTTGTTCGCCTACTAAGCCAAAAATTCATTTCGCCTACTGGAAAAATATAAATAAAATATAAAAATGTCTATCATTTTTTTGCATCAACTAAATCATTCATTTCACTATTTTATATCATTTTTTCGAATTTCTTGCCAAATAAAAGAAATTTCAGATTCTAATAAGAAGTGCCAAATGTTCGCGGAAATATTTGGTAGTTGCTGCAAATGAAGACAGACAGACGCAGAACAGCATATGAAAGGCGCTTTTTAATTATTATAATAAAAATAGCTAAATATAAACCAATTTAGAATTTATATTTTGGTCAAATTCGTTGTCAAAATATATTTTTAGGTTAGTAGGCGAAATGAATGTTTTTGGGTTAGTAGGCGAAATGTCGAGTAGGCGAAATGTCCGATTTTGGGTTAGTAGGCGAAATGATTAGTAGGCGAAATGAATGTTTTTTGCTTAGTAGGCAAAATGAATGTTTTTGGCTTAGTAGGCGAAATGTCAGTAGGCGAAATGTCGGTAGGCGAGATGTCGAGTAGGCGAAATGTATGCACACCCTTTTCGACCCCTCATTGATTGGTCAAAAAATAAAATTTTAATTTTGGAATAATTTTTTAGGCTTTTGGACAATTTTGTTGGGCGTTCTCGTCCCAATGGCACATGGTCGCAACCGTTGTTCAGTCCGGAACAGTGGAACGTCTACCAACGGACATTGGATGAAGATGCGAGGACGAACAACAACGCAGAAGCGGAGCACCACCGTTTGCAAGGCGCGTTCAATAGTCGTCATCCATCGTTGTGAATTTCATTGATGTTCTTCGACGCGAACAGAAAATCGCCGACCACAAATACAATTCTGCGATCGCTGGATTGTCACCTGAGAAAAAGCGACGCAAATATTTGGCAGCAGATAGACGAATTCTGAATATGGTTAGGAACTACTTTCCGTTGAATGTGTTGAATGATCATGATTATCTTCCACCCAATCCCCAGCCCAATAAATTTCACATTATTTTGGAGTTTCTTCGAGGCATTTCCCACAATTACCAATTTTTGTTACCATGTATTTATTGTTTTTTTTATTTTTAATAAAACAGAAACGCAGTGGACCCGGGATTGGGTCGTTTTGGCGCCGACGTTTTGGCGCCAGCGTCAGTTTTTTGATTGTAACTTTTTTTTGTTGTTCACCAAATCTAACAATCTTGGTATCATTTGAAAGCCCTTCATAAGCTCCATTAGCCTTAAAAAAAACAAAAAAAAAAAATTTTAGCTTCTAAAAAAGTTATTAAGAATAAATTTACAAAAATTTTATTTTTTTGCAACTTGGTATCATTCGAAAGCCCTTCACAAGCTTTATTAGCCTTAAAAAACAACAACAAAAAATTTTAGCTTCTAAAAAAGTTATTAGAAAAAACCTCAAAATTTTCGATTTTTTTAGAATTTCATGTTATAACTTTTTTGTTAAGTGTCTAATCGCGAGCAATACCTTAGAAATAGCTTCTAAACATGTTAAGCTTTGATTGATACCAAGATTGTTGGATTTGTAACAAAAAAAAAGTTATAGTCCGAAAACTTGGGCTGGCGACGTTACGGACCCGCGGACCCGGTGGTTTGCATAATAAAAAATTGGCATTTTGTTTATTTTCAATGACGTAAAAATTTGTTGAGACTAAGACATAAATTTATCCGGACGGACCATTCATTTTTAAGAAGTCAATCAAAAAATTTGTTCTTGCCAATCAATTGACATCACATTTTTACTTATTTAATTAGCAAAAAGTTAAATATCAAATATTTTTACAGCTTTCCTGTTTTGCCATTTACCATTTAACAACAATTTTATTTATTTATTCACGCCTTTTTGATATACTTATAATGCTGGTGAGTGATTAGTAAAGGGCAGACGGATAACAGGAGAATTCACTGACATATCCTTGGCTTTTTGTGTATTCCTGGGCCCCACCCTCAGATTTAAAAACGAAAGTTGGATCCGCCGCTTTCGCATATTTAATTAAATCAAATTCACTGACGAATTCTTTCACTTTTTCTCGGTTAAGGCGTAAACGCGGCTCAACTCTTCCGCCAACATTTCTCTGCCGTCCATTCTCTAAATTATTGTCTCGAATTGTCCCCGATTTCCCCAATTTTCCCCTCTAATTGAAATGCCAAACAAAAAATTACCTCCCGAATTGTTAAATGAAATTATTGATTGTTTCCGTGTCGAACATGGGTGGTTCGGTGCTTTAGATTCCACCCAAACACTTCAAAACTTTTTACTCTGTCGACTTAACAAATGGGCTGAATTGGGCCTTTTTGTAGGTTTTTGAGAGGTTTTTTAGAGTTTTCGACTGTTTATAAATTATTCATTTTTTGGATTTTTTCTTCTCTTTTAGTCTCTTTTTGATGCCATTCGACTGGTATTTCGGAAAGGCCGTAACATGGGATTGTTCACGAAAGGTTATCTCGACCAAATGCTACTCATTGAAAGGGTGAACTCCCATTTTCATTACCTTTTTTATTAATACAATGTTAAGGCCGTCGTCAATTTGAGAAATTCCTATAAAGTGACAGTAGTGAGCAACGCCATCTGGAAAATCATACATGCTCTAATGCAGACAAGAACCGGATCTCGCGCGATTTATACTCAATTTGGAAGGTTTTGAAAGAATTTGACTTGAAATGTTAATAATTTCATTTAAAATTCGTGTTTTCGCCCTGTTATTGAAAAAGTCCCTTTAGGTTTGTTAAATATGGAAGTTTTTGTTGATTCGCGACCCGCGAATCAAACGGAAGTCGCCGCTCAGCGAGAAGTCTCAGCTCCTCGCCGTAGCTTGCCTTTGGACAAGCGTTCACGCGTCCTTTCTATCCCAACACCAACTCAGCAAGGAGTCTCCGCCCATGGAAAAGTCTCCGCTCGCCGTAACTTGCCATCTGGCATTATTTCGAGCGAACTTTCTGTCCCACGACCGCCGCCTCGTGTGAAACCACCGCATCCGCCCGTCCACAATGAGCCAAATGTATTTAACGAGTCATTCAAAATGTCAAATTAGATGGAAATTGTTTTCAGTATTTGGTTGGCCATCCGGTTTCTCGTGAACAAAATCAGTTCGTCTACGCTACAATCGACCCACTGCAGGTGCCATTGGCGTTTTATATTCCACCCAAACACTTCACAAAACTCTTTTCGACTTAACAAATGGGCTTAATGGGTCTCTTTGTAGGTTTTTGAGAGGTTTTTAGCGTTTTCGACTGCTGATAAACTAAAAACTTTATTGACTTTCTTCCCCTTTTAGCCAGTTTTTGATGGCATTCGACTTGCATTTCAAAATAACCATAAAAATGCATTGCTCATGAACACACACCTCGACCAAATGCTACTCATTGAAAGGGTGAACTCCCATTTTCATTACCTTTTTTATTAATACAATGTTAAGGCCGTCGTCAATTTGAGAAATTCCTATAAAGTGACAAAAGTGAACAACGCCATCTGGGAAGTCATACCTGCTCAATGCAGACAAGACCCGGATCTCGCGCAATTCATACTCAATTTGGAAGGTTTTGAAAGAATTTTGACTTGAAATGTTAATAATTTCATTTAAAATGCGTTGTTTTCGCCCTGTTATTGAAAAAGTCCCTTTAGGTTTGTTAAACATGGAAGCATTTCAAGCTCGACCCGCGAATCAAACGGAAGTCTCCGCTCAGCGAGAAGTCTCAGCTCCTCGCCGTAGCTTGCCCTTTGCCAGGATTTCACACGGCCTTTCTGTCCCACCACCGACTCAGCAAGGAGTCTCCGCTCGCCGTAACTTCCCATTTGGCATTATTTCGAGCGCATTTTCTGTCCCACGACCGCCGCCGCCTCGTGTAAAACCGCCGCTTCCGCCCGTCCACAATGAGCCAAATGTATTTAACGAATTTAACGAGTCATTCAAAATTGTCAAATTGGATGGAAATTATTTTCAGTATATGGGTGGCCATCAGGCTTCTTTTGGGCAAAATCAGTCCGACTACGCTTCAATCGACGATCAACAGCAAATGGCACTGCCTCCGGCAAAGGAAATCATCGTTAGGGTATATATTATTCATAATCAAAATCCCGAAAAAGCGGGTGACAACTTCCTAACTATTGTAGTTTTTTGTGTAAAGTTAAAATCATGAGAAAAATACCAAATTCTTACTGTCAAAGCCAATAACGGCACCGCCTTAAAAAAATTTAAGATTTCCATGCCCAACAAAAGAGTAGCCTTTTTGAAAAATTTTGCACTTTTTTTGGCCTAAATTTTTCACACATAATGATGAATACCCTGGGATTTTCGAGGTCGCTTGTCACGAATATGGCATCTATTTCGTGATCGCGGTTTAGATTCTAACATAAAAGCAAATTTTTAAAAATTTTGAATTTTCTACTTTTTGTTCGAATTTGGTTTCGGGGTTCGGAATATGCCCAAATGTCATGTTCGTGATCAGCGACCTTGAAAAGCCCCGGGTATGAAATTGGATCGAAATTATATTAAGTTGGCTGTTGACGATCCGATTTCTGCTGGACAAACGTCTTCCCAAAACGCGCCGCAAGACGCGTCGCGGAAATCGGCGTGGAAATTTCGCCGCCAGGTATTCATTAGTAGCATGAAAATGCCGACAAAATTGGGCTTTGAGGTCGGTATCGACATTTTGAAGTTAATTAAAAAAGCAAATTTTAATGATTTATAAAATTTTTTGTTTTTGTGGAATTTTTAATTTTTAGAAGCAGAAATATAAATTTTTCACAAATATTTGATAAAAATTCTAATGATTATTCCGGGTCCAATGTTTAATAAATGAAATTTCATTACCGTTTGGGATTACTCTTTTTCCTTAAGAACCAAATCAATCAGTCAAACGAACAACAGAAAAAGAAAGAAGAGAAGCAGCAAAAAAAGGAGGTAACAAATGGATAAAATTAAAAAACAATTGGAAATAACTGCAAATTTAGAAACCGAAATGGAAATTTTGAACGCCGTTTACCATGGTCATCACGACACTAATTAACGCCATAACACATTTTGCGCTTACCTATGTTCGGAAGTGACGGATAAATTAATTAATTTATGCCTTTTTTGTCTCACAAATTTTTTCTTTTTTTTTGTTTTTAATTTCCGTTTTACTTTTAACTTTCACTTACGAAATGGAATAAAGAGATGGATAGCTTTGTAATTGTGATTGAAATTATCAATTGTGCCGGGCTTTTTGGCAAGAAAATTCTTAAAAAGCATAAAAAAGTAGTCAAGAAAATATGAAAAAAAGGCTATAACTTTTTTGTGAAATTTTTCAACCCCATTTCCGTGTCCATATTTGGTCTTCCGGTGTACATATTTATTAAAGAAAATGTTTTTGTATTGGTGTAAATAAAAATAAGCAAAGGTTGACTAATTGAATAGATCGAACATACCTACCACTTTTTGATGATTTTTTAATAATCAATTAGCGCATGCGATCGATTGAATGCTTTTTTGGTGCTTTGTAATTGTTGATGAGTCACGTCACCCCTGCGTATGAAAAATTTAGTAGAACGGGACAACTGAATACCTAAGTCCCGGTTTTCCCAGCCAAAAATTCCCGGTCTTTCAACCCGGAAAGGTCCCGGTTTTGCCCAAAATTCCCGGTCCCGCTCTACTCTAAAATTTAGGTCTCTACTCATTACGTGCCAGGTGAATTCGACAGTGGTTGATTTCGACAGTGTGATTTCGAGAATGATTGATCTCGACAGTAAATTTAAAAAAAACCCGAGTATATTAAAAATAGAGAAAGGAATGACACAGATACAGTGGTTGAAAAAAGCTGACTCAAAATGATTAAATTTTTAAAATTTTAATTTCGACTGAAACTTTAGCTGATTATTTTCACCTTTACCATTCCGCACCCGCGGGGGCGGGGGTTTTCTTTGAATTAGCTTCAAAAATCTCACAAAACAAATATTTTAAAGAATTATTTCTTTGGCTCCACATTCCTTTATTCGTTGATCGCCTTGATTCTATTTATTTTGACATAAATCGCACAGATTTTGACTAAAAATAACCAAATTTAGGGATTTTTGGTAATTTTTAAAGAAAAAAAAGGTTTGAGGGGCCGGGGGAAATTGGAGCTCAGACTTTAAAAAAAAATTTCTTGCAGCAAGCGAGGGGAGAGGTCCGGCGTGCCTACAGGCGCCGCCGGGAAAATTTTTTTTTAAATTTGAATGTGTTAATAAATTTTGTACAAATAACTAGCAAAATTTGCGATCTTGGGCTAATTTTTAAGAAAAAAAGAAAGAAATTTTGGTGGTCGGCGGTGCCGAAAGGATTTTATATGGGTTTTGTTAGAACTTAGCAAAATTTTTCAGAAATTTCCCTTTTTTAGAAACCTGTCCCGCCCCCGGCGGGGGTGACGGGGGCGGGGCAAAGCCTAGTTTGCCGGAACTGGCCAGTTGCGTCTTAGTACTTAAGTGGCCAGTTGCGTCTCAAATATTTGGTTCAGAAAAAAAAATGTTTTTTGATTTATCCGAAGCCAAAATGCCGGAATCGAAGTAGAACTTTGAACAAATTTTCAGAGGGAAAAGATACGGAGGTAATTGAAACCTAGGGCCTATGCTTAAGCCTAATGCTTTGAGTTTTGCCGAAAACTAGATTTTGAATTTTTCTTCGAGTCCGGGTTCGGTGCTCGATTTTGGTCTAATGTATGTCAGAACTGTATTCTCCGGCCATAAAATCCATAAGCACTTTATTTCGGAAAAAACGATTGGCCGACATTTGCGGCGCTGACATTTGCGGCGCTGACACTTGCGGCGCAGACATTTGCGGCGCCCAGTCAAAGCGACACTTGCGGCGCAGACACTTGCGGCGAGGACATTTGCGGCGCCGACATTTGCGGCGCGACACTTGCGGCGCCGACAGATGCGGCTCCCAGTCAAAGCGACACTTGCGGCGCAGACACTTGCGGCGCCCAGTCAAAATGACATTTGCGGCGCAGAATTAAATGACCCCAAAAATTTGAACAATTTAGTTAAGTTAACAGATTGTTATTTTAATAGTTTAATATTTGACAATGACACATTAACAAGAATCTTCAACCTAATCCAAGGTTTCTATATGTCTTTATTTCTAAGAAATATTCTGATTTGGAGTAGTGCCTTATTTTCATCTAAAAGATGGAAATTTTTGAAAAATTTGGTTAATTCCTAACAAAATTCATCAGAAATTCTTAAGATTTTCCCCCGGCAGCGCCTGTCGGAACCGCCGGACCTTCTCCCCCCGCCCTGTTCCCAAAAGTTTTTTGAGTGCCTCAAAAAATGTTAAAAATCTGGTTTTTGATCCCGAATGCACTGAAATTTACGATTTGCTTATTTCCTACCCAAAATTGTTAAAATCGATAATGAGAGACGAAAAATATAATTAAAACATTTTTGATCGAATTTCTGAAAGGTCTCGCTTAAAAAATATCTGCGAAATGATGAAGCGATCCGTTGATTAGTCATCAATTTTGACAATAAGGAAAAAACGATAATGATATAATTACTCACATTCATACATTTCAGTACCGCCTAGGGATGAAAGGCTTTGAAGAAATGGATTGCAAGTGTGATTAAACAAATGTTTTTTTAATCAAAAATATAGTTTAAATAATTTTTGGGGTCATTTAATTCTGCGCCGCAAATGTCATTTTGACTGGGCGCCGCAAGTGTCTGCGCCGCAAGTGTCGCTTTGACTGGGCGCCGCATCTGTCGGCGCCGCAAGTGTCGTCGCCGCAAGTGTCGGCGCCGCAAGTGTCACGCCGCAAATGTCAGCGCCGCAAGTGTCGCTTTGGCTGGGCGCCGCAAATGTCTGCGCCGCAAGTGTCAGCGCCGCAAATGTCAGCGCCGCAAATGTCGCATCACCGAAAAAACTATAAAAAAATTTTCGCAAATGGGGGGACACACCATCTCTTTTTTATTATCAAAAATCAATTTTTTGTTCAAGTTAGGGTTTTCTACTTTTGTACGAATTGTCATGACTAGGGATGCGATTTATAGGTGCTAAAAACTGCCAAAATAAGTAGGTTTTAGGTTCTAAAAAACCCCCAAAATAGGTGCTAAAAATGGGAAAATAGGTGCCAAAAAGTTTCAATTTTAGGGGTGTAAAATCGTAAAATTTTCTTCAAAAAGTAAAAATATTATGCCAAATCAGTATTGAGATAAATATTTTTAAAATCACAAATTCTTGTCAATAAATAAATAAATAAATTTTGGAGAAGAATTTTTGAGAAAATTTTCATTTCTCAGGGGTGTGTTTTTGAAAATTTTCGGGTCGATTCTTAGGGGTGTATTTTTTGAAAAAAATTTTGGGTCGATTCTTAGGCGTGTATTTTTCGTTTTTATTGCATTTTTGTTAACAAATTTTTGCAAAACGCCAAAATAGGTGAAAATAAGTTTTTAAAATTTTTTTAGGTTTTTTAGGTGCTAAAAATAAAAACCTAGAAAATAGGTGCTAATAACTCGAAAAGTAGCTTAACAACAGCCCAAAAAAACATGTTTTTCGTGCGTTTCAGGCCACGGGGAGCTCAGGAAAAAAATATGTAAAAATCTAAAAATCGCATCCCTAGTCATGACACCCGTTTGTTTGTTAAAAAAACCTTTTCGTTCGAATTATGGTTTATAATCGGAATTCTTAAAAATAAAGGTTACAATTATCCCCCAATCTAGGAAACGTTTGAAAAATAATCCCTCTATCATAATCCCCCAGTCTCCAATTATCCTCCTATCTACGAGGAGGTTGAAAAATAACCCCCATGCGGGTTTATAAGAGCAAATACGGTATTTTGATTAGCGCCACAAATTACCCTAGAAAACACTTTTTATTTGATAATTTCTTTGTGGTCACAAAACGAAAAAATACAAAAAATATTATTTTTGATTACCAAATATTTGAGACGCAACTGGTCCTTTAGTCACTAAGACGTAATTGGCCAGACGCAATCGCAACTGGGTCGGAGGGATCCCGAGTCGGGATCCCGACCGAATCCCGATCCCGACCAATCCCGAACATTTTGGAAAAACGATCGGGACGGATCCCGAGTCGGGATCCCGAACGAATTCCGATCCCGATGAATCCCGAAGATTTTTTTTTCGGGATCCCGCGGGATTATCAGGATTTGCTAAAACACATAATTTTTTTTACATTTTATGCCAAGTTTTGTTCAAATGCTTATCTAATATTTATAATTGATAAATCCGATTGAGAGAAAAATAGGAATTGGAATTATATCAGGCTTTCTTAGAAATTTTTCAAAATTTGAATCTTGCCCAAAAAATCACATTTTAGGATCATAAATTAGAACATTTAACAACATAGCTTTAAATAGTTTTTTACCATTTAATCAATTAATACCAATTTTTGTATTTTCAGTGATCATTTCTAACAATTTTGAGAATCGAATCAAAAAATCAGATTTTAAAAAAAAATTTTTATTGCAGCAAATTTTTTTCAAAAACTTTTGTGGAAAAAGGTGTGAGGCCGGCGGTGCCGATAGGCACCGCTGGGAAAATTTTGAAAATTTGTAATGTAATTTGTTAACAGAAATTTATCCTAAAACTGTCCATTTTTGTGATATTTTTAATTTATAAGAAAATAGTGGGTTTTTGGGTCTGGCGGTGCCGATAGGCACCGAAGGAAAAATAAGTAGACGACAATTTTTATTCTGTTTATTTTGGACAAAATTCTTAGAAATCGTTGTGCCATAAAACTACCTAATAAGATTTAGAATAATGTTTTAGAAATTAAAAAAATAATTTTTGATAATAGTTTTTTGAAAGAAATAAAAATCACAAAATGGCCAACTTTTGCGTTAAATTTTGAAAATTTTCACTAGAATTTTGAGACCCGTAAAATTTTTTTTGGGATTTTAAGGGATTTTTAAAGAAGAATAACCAAATGAAATTATTTTTAATTTAAAATTCAAGGTCTTAATTTAAAATAGAGATTTTTTAAAAATTATCGTGACTTCAATCCCGCGGGATCCCGCGGGATTGGTAAAATGGTCGGGAGGGATCCCGATTCGGGATCCCGATGAAATCCCGACCAACCCCGATGAATTTAAAAAATCGCTCGGGACGGATCCCGAGGTCGGGATCCCGAATTTAATCCCGCGGGATCCCGAAGAAATCCCGCGGGATCCCGATCCCGTCCGGTCTCTATTGTCTAATCGCTAAGCAATAGGTTATAAAAAGCTTCTAAACATGTAAAGCTTTCGAATGATACCAAGATTGTTAGATTTGGTCAACAACAAAAAAAAGTTATAGTCCGAAAACTTGGGCTGGCACCGAAACGGCGGGCACCGATGTTCACTAAATCTAATAATCTTGGTATCATTCGAAAGCCCTTCACAAGCTCTATTAGCCTTAAAAAACAACAAAAAAAATTTAGCTTCTAAAAAAGTTATTAAGAAAAAAGCTCAAAATTTTCGACTTTTTTGGAATTTCATGTTATAACTTTTTTGTTACGTGTCTAATCGCGAGCAATACCTTAGAAATAGCTTCTAAACATGTTAAGCTTTGATTGATACCAAGATTGTTGGATTTGGTTAACAACAAAAAAGTTATAGTCCGAAAACTTGGGCTGGCGACGTTACGGACCCGCGGACCCGGTGGTTTTGCATATTAAAAAATTGGCATTTTGTTTATTTTCAATGACGTAAAAATTTGTTGAGACTAAGACATAAATTTATCCGGACGGACCATTCATTTTTAAGAAGTCAATCAAAATATTTGTTCTTGCCAATCAATTGACATCACATTTTTACTTATTTAATTAGCAAAAAGTTAAATATCAAATATTTTTACAGCTTTCCTGTTTTGCCATTTACCATTTAACAACAATTTTATTTATTTATTCACGCCTTTTTGATCTACAAATGCTGGTGAGTGATTAGTAAAGGGCAGACGGATAACAGGAGAATTCACTGACATATCCTTGGCTTTTTGTGTATTCCTGGGCCCCACCCTCAGACTTAAAAACGAAAGTTGGATCCGCCGCTTTCGCATATTTAATTAAATCAAATTCACTGACGAATTCTTTCACTTTTTCTCGGTTAAGGCGTAAACGCGGCTCAACTCTTCCGCCAACATTTCTCTGCCGTCCATTCCCTAAATTATTGTCTCAAATTGTCCCCGATTTCCCCAATTTTCCCCTCTAATTGAAATGCCAAACAAAAAATTACCTCCCGAATTGTTAAATGAAATAATTGATTGTTTCCGTGTCGAACATGGGTGGTTCGGTGCTTTAGATTCCACCCAAACACTTCAAAACTTTTTACTCTGTCGACTTAACAAATGGGCTGAATTGGGCCTTTTTGTAGGTTTTTGAGAGCTTTTTTAGAGTTTTCGACTGCTTATAAATTATTCATTTTTTGTATTTTTTCTTCCCTTTTAGTCTCTTTTTGATGCCATTCGACTGGTATTTCGGAAAGGCCGTAACATGGGATTGTTCACGAAAGGTTATCTCGACCAAATGCTACTCATTGAAAGGGTGAACTCCCATTTTCATTACCTTTTTTATTAATACAATGTTAAGGCCGTCGTCAATCTGAGAAATTCCTATAAAGTGACAGTAGTGAACAACGCCATCTGGGTTGTCATATATGAGGAATGCAGACTTGTTCATCCCGAACTCGCGCGATTTATACTCAATTTGGAAGGTTTTGAAAGAATTTGACTTGAAATGTTAATAATTTCATTTAAAATGCGTTGTTTTTGCCCTGTTATTGAAAAAGTCCCTTTAGATTTGTTAAACATGGAAGCTTTTGTTGATTCGCGACCCGCGAATCAACCGGAAGTCGCCGCTCAACGAGAAGTCTCAGCTCCTCGCCGTAGCTTGCCCTTTGCCAGGATTTCACACGGCCTTTCTATATCACCAGTGACTCAGCGAGAAGTTGCCGCTCATCGAGAAGTCTCCGCTCGCCGTAACTTCCCATCTGGCATTATTTCGAGCGTATTTTCTGTCCCACGACCGCCGCCGCCTCGTGTAAAACCGCCGCTTCCGCCCGTCCACAATGAGCCAAATGTATTTAACGAATTTAACGAGTCATTCAAAATTGTCAAATTGGATGGAAATTATTTTCAGTATATGGGTGGCCATCAGGCTTCTTTTGGGCAAAATCAGTCCGACTACGCTTCAATCGACGATCAACAGCAAATGGCACTGCCTCCGGCAAAGGAAATCATCGTTAGGGTATATATTATTCATAATCAAAATCCCGAAAAAGCGGGTGACAACTTCCTAACTATTGTAGTTTTTTGTGTAAAGTTTAAATCGTGAGAAAAATACCAAATTCTTACCGTCAAAGCCAATAACGGCACCGCCTTAAAAAAATGTAAAGATTTCCATACCCAACAAAAGAGTAGCCTTTTTGAAAATTTTTTGCACTTTTTTTGGCCTAAATTTTTCACACATAATGATGAATACCCTGGGATTTTCGAGGTCGCTTGTCACGAATATGGCATCTATTTCGTGATCGCGGTTTAGATTCTAACATTAAAAGCAAATTTTTAAAAATTTTGAATTTTCTACTTTTTGTTCGAATTTGGTTTCGGGGTTCGGAATATGCCCAAATGTCATGTTCGTGATCAGCGACCTTGAAAAGCCCCGGGTATGAAATTGGATCGAAATTATATTCAGTTGGCTGTTGACGATCCGGTTTCTGCTGGACAAACGTCTTCCCAAAACGCGCCGCAAGACGCGCCGCGGAAATTGGCGTGGAAATTTCGCAGCAAGGTATTCATTAGTAGCAATGAAAATGCCGACAAAATTGGGCTTTGAGGTCGGTATCGACATTTTGAACTTAATTAAAAAAGCGAATTTTAATGATTTATTAAAATTTTTTTGTTTTTGTGGAATTTGTAATTTTTAGAAGCAGAAATATAAATTTTTCACAATATTTCATAAAAATTCTAATGATTATTCCGGGTCCAATGTTTACTAAATGAAAATTTCATTACCGTTTGGGATTACTCTTTTTCCTTAAGAACAAACAACAGAAAAAGAAAGAAGAGGAGCAGCAAAAAAAGGAGGTAACAAATGGATAAAATTAAAAAACAATTGGAAATAACTGCAAATTTAGAAACCGAAATGGAAATTTTGAACGCCGTTTACCATGGTCATCACGACACTAATTAACGCCATAACACATTTTGCACTTACCTATGTTCGGAAGTGACGGATAAATTAATTAATTTATGCCTTTTTTGTCTCACAAATTTTTTCTTTTTTTTGTTTTTCATTTCCGTTTTACTTTTAACTTTCACTTACGAAATGGAATAAAGAGATGGATAGCTTTGTAAATTTTTGTGAAATTTTCAACCCCATTTCCGTGTCCATATTTGGTCTTCCGGTGTACATATTTATTAAAGAAAATGTTTTTGTATTGGTGTTGACTAATTAAATAGATCGAACATACCTACCACCCTTTGATGATTTTTTAATAATCAATTAGCGCATCCGATCGATTGAATGCTTTTTTGGTGCTTTGTAATTGTTGATGAGTCACGTCACCCCTGCGTATGGCCAAATGAGTGCTGAGATGGCCAAGCCTTTTATCGCCATGTGCGACCAGTGCAAGAGGATGTGAGTTTTGGCAAAATTTGTTGTTTTCTAGAGGGTTTGGCTGCGATTTTTGCAGTCCAGGGAGGGGTCAAGTGGATAAAATTCATGGTTCTTCAATTCGATAGTTCATTTGATTTTTCGTGTCCACATAAATACACGCACACATTTACATTCAATGCCTTATCGAATATTTTTCCTGGATTCATGTCGAAATCTATATATAAATAAAAAATTTCAGGGGAAGAGAGGGTTGTCATGAACCATCATTACCCATTAGTTCTCTGTTTTTAGGCGTTCCGCGTTGGGAAGGTCCATTTTGAAACGAACCCGATTCCGCACCGACGAAGACCCGAAAACCCCGGCGTTTGCTTTTCATAATAGAAAGAAAAATTTTTTGGGTGGAGCCCAGATTCTCCTGTATTACCGATTTTTTAATAATCAATTAGCGCATG